>WAAG01029200.1:22514-58894 GCA_013390105.1 Tichodroma muraria
GGGAAGGAGAAAGAAAAAAAAAAATAATAAAAACCACCACCCAGTGACTCCATCTGACTCGTTTTGGCTGGAAAACTTTTTCAGCGCCGTGGTTCTTAAGCCAGGAGGAAGCTTTCTTCTGGCCCAAGAACAATAAAGGGGTCAGCAGCCTGATCCTCCCTCCTACACCCTCTTCCTTCCATTGTGAGGGGTCTGTGCAAATATCCCAGGCTGCTTCTGCTGGGGCCTGAGGGACCTGAGCCGCACATGTGACATTAAAGAGAGACTCCGCAAACTCAGTAATCCTGCAAAAAGGGAAAAAAAAAAAAAGAGAAAACAAAATGAAGTCTCAGAGGAGCTCTATTTCTGGTGTAGTGTTATGCCTGGAGAAGTTACCAATGGGTGTTTCTCATGGTGAGGGGAAATCCGTCCCCTTACCCTGCCTAGGTGCTCCTTCATGATGCCACAGCAGCATCTTCCCCACTTGCTCAACAAGTGGCCAAACGCACACCCAGGGAAGGTGAGCCCTCATGTCCCACCAGCCCTGCACCTCCTCCATTTCTTGGCCTGTCCAAGGGGGGGGATTTCTGCTGCTCCTGTAGTACAGGTGCAAGGCCTGTGTGCTGCAGGTTGCAGTCTCCAGCAAGGATGGGGTTGAAGGAGGCCCAGCTGCGTGACATGTTGCGCTTTTTCCAGGGATTCACCGCCACCTGGCAGCACTCCGTTTTTCAAGCCAGCACTTCCAATTACTTATTCCTCAGATGTGTATTACAAACTGTGAAGGTCTGAGCCAGCAATCCCTAGGGTAAGAGGTGCTGTGTGGCCACAGCAATGTGCCCACCAGTCCTGTCTGTCATGAAGGCCACGTGCATCTCTCCAGGAAGGATGTGGTACACTGGTCAGAGGGCTGCTGGGATTTCTGTGATATTTCTCGTGAATCCAAAGCAGTCACGAAACTTGCAGCCCATGCTAGGTTCTGCCACTGTGAGTGGTGGTTCTCTTTCCAGGTGTTATCTGCCAGCTAGATTGTATCTCCTCCCAAAGGAGAAGGCGGGACTTGTGGCCTTCTAAGAGAAGTTGAGTTCAACGCAGGAAGCCACATCATGCACTGAAAACCTGATGCGTTTGCCAGAGGCAGAGCATATCACGCTCATCAAGTTGTAGGAACCCACCATTTATTTATTTATTTATTTTTTCCCTTTGACACAGTTAACCATCCAACAGCATGCGTGACCTCGCCTGGCCGCGTCCCGGCTCGCGGGCCCTTGGCACCGCGTGCATCGCGGTGGCCATCTCGCCGTGAGGCGGTTCCTGCCGTTATTATCTCCTCGCCGTGTCCATAACGCTTCGCTGGCCATGGCCAGGATTTCCTCGCGCTGCAGAGCTTTCCTGAGGATCAGCTCTGCGAGCGGCGGAGGAAGCAGCCGCTGCGAGATTGCTCCTGGCTGCTGAGGATGAGGTGGCCGACTTCAAACGTACGTGCGACCTGACATGATCCGAGGAGCGCCGCGCCGGCTCCTCTTTCCCCTCGCCCGCCTCGTCAGGGCGGGCGGGTGGAAACTCCTCTTCTCCTGCAAGTGCTCCAGGAGCTGAGGAGAGAACAAACATGGTTATGAAAGTCTGTCAGAGGTGGAGGGGGGTTGTCCCGCGTCTTGCCTGGAATTCTGAGGGAATGGCGAGAGCACTCATGGCCAGGGTGGAATTCAGGGTCTCACCCCCACCCCTCTTGCAGTGCCACAGTGCTGGGACTATACGCGCTGCACGCTTTCCTTTAGTTGAAAGGAAAACCGTTTGTAGTTCCATTTTTAAGTGCTTAGACAAACAGATTTGTTATTTAAACTCTTTTCTTTTTTTACAAATGCCCATTTTTGAAGGTAAAAGCAAGAAAGGTGCGGGTTCTTCTTTCAGCCTTTTCTGCTTGTGCTGGAACAGCTCTCTGATCTCTGCACACAGAGTCTAGCTCCAGGATTTTGGTGCTGCTTCCAAATATAAATGATAATTACATTAGCTTTGTTGACCTTGGTGGAGGACAGGTGGAGTGTAACAGAATTCCAAGATACAACTCCTCTGCTTGTATTCCAGAGAACCAGTGTCCAGCTGCCCAGTGAGGCCACAAAATTAAAGTAGCTGCAAGGATTGCAAGTGTACCTAAGGCTGGGAACCTGCTGAGTTAGAGGTGGAGTTCTGGGACTACTTGCCATCCTGATAGTCCTGTCTGAAGGAGAAGAAAACTGCCTTGTTTGGCTTCTACTTGCTGCATCTTTTACTGGCATGATTTGCATACAAGGCAGAACTTGAATTTTTTCTGGAAGTCCTCAACTTCTGAGAGTTGTTGGTTCAGGAAGGGCAAGGCTGTAGTGCAGCAGCTGGTGGCTGTACTCTTCTGGGAGATCTAAGATAATTTTCCTGACATGAGGTTGGATTAAAAGACAAAGTGTTTTGACAGCACAGAAGTCTTTCTGTATGTGAAAATTAATGATGTAGTGATCACCTAGAGTGATTTGCAGTTTGGATGGAGGAATCCAGGCATCTTTCACAGGCATCTTGCTTATCCAAAGCACTTGGTTATTTGGCACCTTTGCCATGTTTAGCACGGGTAAATCAGAAGTTAAAGCCCTGGTGGGAAGGACTGTTCAGGAGCAGAGACGAACGCAGCAGAGCAAGGTTAGAAGTAACTTATAGGGGGACAGGTAAGGGATGAGAGTGGAACTTGATGATGGTCCCTTAGTTCACTGTGAAGTCCAGGCAAGTTGGTGCTCCTTGAGAGAGCATTTGATGAGAGCAGTCCTGTTTCTGAAGAAATCCACAGAAAATCTCCATCTTCCATGTCCAGGTTTCTAATCTTTTGCTTTTCTGTTCTGTAGACTTGCCTGAGATGCCTGTTTGGAGTGGCTGCCTGTTTGCCAAGAGGGCTTTCACTCTGCCAGGCCTGCCCACCTACCCACAGCCACCAAGGTCCTTGGTGAGGCACCAAGGTCCCACCGTGGGCAGATGCAATTGAAACAAATTTTTGAAGCTCATATGAGAGGGTGTTGAGTGGCAAAACATACCCCAGTTCTGCAAGTGACCTCCAGCCCTTTGGAAATTATTTGTCATCTTGAAAGATTCCCCACTGGGTGCTGCAGTTTGCTCTAGGGTGGTTTTGTGGATTCTGTGTTGCCACATCTCTCTTCTCCGCCTGCGTGGTCACCAAATAGCTTTTCAGATCTTAACTCGTGCTAAAAGACACGTCCAGGGGACAGGTTCAGGGAGTATCCTGCCCTGGGAGGTGAGGGCTGAGGTATCTGGGAATTTCTGCTGGAGGTTTAAGGAGTCCCCCTGTGCTGGGAGCTGTGTACAGTAGGAACAGTCATCAGCCTCATCTTACGTGCGCCTCGTCTCACTGGTTAGGATCACTTCCCCCATGGAAACCATCAAGAATTTCCGTTATTTCCTTTCCTGAGGCTTTGTTTGGGTGGGGATTTCTGGAAGGTATTTCACAGGCAGGTATAATTAAAGAAAGACATGCTTGCCTGGAGGCTTGACAAGGTTTCTTTAAAGCCAACCTTTAGCGTGGTGGCAAAACAGAAACCATTTGTTTCCCGGTCCAGTGGAGGGGAGGTCGGGGAAAGGGGGGAGCTAATCAGCTGGGAATCATCCCAGTTAAATGCTGCACACCAGGGTTAAGGCCCTTATCCAGCAAATCCTTGAAATATGTGCTTAATTTTAAGTCCCTCTGACTTCAATCTGTTTACTCTTGTGCTTAAGTTTAAGCATGTGCCTAAGTGCTCGGCTGGCTGCAGGCCAAGGCAAATAGTAGACTTAGGAGCAGAATCACATAAAGTAAGTGCTTTGCTGGACTGAAGTTCCATGGGACAGCGGGTGCTGTGCAGTCTGGGATGCTGGAAGGGGACAGTGCTGTGTATCCCAGCTCCGTCAAGTTATTCCATGCTGGGTACCACAGACCTGAGGCTGTGCTCACCTTGCAGGGAGCAAACAGTGCGGCCTCTAAACTGGTACCTGAATGTCAGCATCTGTTTCTCTGTTCTGAAGGCATCAGCCTCACCTGTAGCCTTCTGCATATCACAAGCACAGTCTTGGAAAAGTATGTAATTTATTTCCTCTCCATTGAGAGAAAGGAGCATGTTAGTGGAGGAAAATATTCTTGATTTTATCATCAAAGAGGAAAGGAAAGCAGATTCTACGATCTGACTAATAAATCTTCATAGGAATTTGTGTGGCTGCATTAACACAACAAAAAGGACTCCTGTATTAGCACAAGCTTTTATAATGGCTTTATCTTCTTCTTTCCTGTTCCAAGCTAATTCCTGAAAGCCTTCTTCTAATCCCCCATTTTGCTCATCCAGCCTGGGCTTCTTAGAATGGCAACAGGGGTTTTTTTCTTCAGTTTTAATCTACAAATGACAGCACTTAAAGCTAATAACTGTAGCTGTGGCATGCACAGAAATGAAAAACCGCCATCAAGAAAACAAGATCTGTATTTTTGAAAACACCACTACCAGGGGTTAAGGGAAATCTGCAGCTGGAACAAATACAGCACTCGTCTAACTTCCTCAATAACTCTGCCGGGGGAGCGGGCAGTTGCCAGACTGAGGAAGCGTGGTTAGCCATCGAGTCTTTGAATGCAGCTCCATTTCCCCCTCAAACCCATGGAATTTATATTAACCTCCAGCTTTTCTTAGCTGGTGGGAATTTTTTTATTTATTTATTTTTTTTTTAATTTGCTTGAGTAAGAGCCTCACTTTTGTTGCTTTGGTTCACAGAAGGAGCAGAGGAGATGGTTCTGCTCCTCGCACCGTGCTCTTGCTGGCAGAAGGCCAGGGATGTTAAATGAATAATTTCTGGCAGTGGTAAGGAGAGAAAGGTTGAGGCTGCCAAGCACAGAGTCACGGATGTCTGATGACTTGGTTTTGGGAAGGGCAGAGAGAGATCCTGGCTCACTGGGTTGTCTCCAATCCCAGCAGAGATCAGGCAGGAGGAGGGACCCCATGTGCCCTTAGCATCTTGTACATGGGTGTAAATGAAGCAGGCAAAGAGCGATACCACAGAATCATAGAACGGCTTGGGCTGGAAGGGACTTCAGACACCATCTCATTCCAACCTTCCTGCCATGGGCAGGGACACTTTCCACTATCCTAGCGGTGCTCCAAGCCTCGTCCAACCTGGCCTGGAACACTGCCAGGGGTCCAGGGGCAGCCACAGCTTCTTTGGGCAACCTGTGCCAGTGCCTCTCCACCCTCACAAAGGAAGAAATCCTTCCTAATATCTTACCTAAATCCACCCTTCTTCAGCTATGTGTGAATGCCAGTCAGGATGTCTAAAACCACTTCCAGTGAGATGCTTGTCTACCTAATTTAAGGCCACAGGAGTTCTCCCCAGGTGTGGAGTGTATCTTGGGAGACCTCATTTTGCATTCTAGGGCTCCTGTAGGGTCCCTCTGTGATTTCAGAGCCATTTTGGAGGCCGAGCACCTGTAGGATGCTTGTGGCTGTGCTGCTGATGGTGGTGGGCAGGAGTCCTGGGCAGAGAAGGGAGCTGGTTGAGTGGACATGGGGAATGTGCTGGTTGCCAAAACTGCCATCTTTCTGGTGGCAAGCAGTTTGATGTCTCCTTCTGACTCTGTAATCACTAAGTGCATCTGCAGTTTTCCTGTCATGCCCCGTTCTGCTCACTGTCCATTCCAATCTTGGTGGCCACTATCTCAGACCCTTTCCAGCTTCTGGAGCTGAGCCCATCACAGGCCTAATTCTGCCAGCTACAAAGGCATCAAGGAGATTAGAAAGCAGCTGAAAAAACTGTAGTGAGGGGCAACATGACCCAAGACATCCCAGTAAGCAATGTCGTTGGTGCTGGTCACTTGATATATGTAAATGTATCCAGGAGCTGTGTGGTTTCTTGAGTTTTGGTGCTTACTGTTAGGGAATCATGGAATGGTTTAGGTTGGAAAAAACTTGTAAGATCGAATCCAGCCATTCCTGCAGCATTGCCAAGGCCACCATTGACCCATGTCCCCAAGTGCCATATCCACACAGCTTTTAAATCCCTCCAGGGATGAGGGATCCACCACTGCCGTGGGCAGCCTGCTTCCATGCTTGCCAACCCTTTCCATGCAGAAATTTTCCCTAATATCCAGCCTCAATCTAATGTTTTTTGTCCCCACTTGGTATCTGATGAAGCACCTGAAGGTGCATCCTTGTGAACAATATGAAATTAATTGAAGAGGCGTCACCCAGCACCTGGTAGTCATCACAAAAGCAGCTGTAAGTTATGCTTTCTCTGGCAGGAAAGCTGATGTGTGAGTGATGCCACAGCCTTTGGAGATGTCATGTTTGAGATTTGGGCTTTGCAAGACTAGGGACAATGGATATGGCCGTTCTGCTGCCTGTCCTCTATCAGCTTTGGATAGAAAACAGTTTTTGAGGATTCTTTTCTTGGTGGAGATGACAGGTCCATTTCCAGCATCACACTTGGACACTGCTGTAAAGCAGCTACAAGCATGTCTTTCTTACTCATCTCCATTTTACTGTTCAGAGTAGCCTGTGGCTCACAGGGGTCTGCAGAAGGTCAGTGGAAAACCACCAGTGTAATTCATACGTGATGTGATATTATTGATACTACGTGGCAAGTGCATTCATGTTTTCTGAGCTTTTCCCTGCATTAAAGCCCCTTACAGCAGGAGGAATCCTAGATCCTCAGTCTTCAGTAACAGGAAAATCCTGTGAGGGATCAGACAGACACTTAAGGAGCAGTTTCTTCTCCCGAGGTACAAACGGCAAGGAGCAAGTCAGACCTTTGTGTTGCACAGTCCACACTCCCATCAAGTACTCGGACTTTTCAAAGGGAAGAGTAGGGCTTTTATAGGATTCAGTTGTGCACATTTTCCAAGGAAGGGTGACTGAGACATACATGGGATCCTCACGTGATCTCTCAGGGCTGAGCTAGACTAAGCAGCAACTTCAGGGAGGAGAAAAGACATCTCTTGGTGGCATAGTCCTGAGGAAAGTGCACTGGCTCTGTCTTCAGCCAACTGCAGACAGGAATATCTGTTGTGTGAGAATGTTTCCAGCACAGCACAAGGGACTTAGGAAAAGAAAGGACCATGCTTCAGCCATGTGAAGGTCTGTGAGAGATGTCCACTGGTGGGCCAAGAGGGGCTGCCACCACCATGACCTGGTTCCCAAAGCCAAAATTCCCTTTTGCTTTCGTAGTGCAGTGTATGGATTACTGGGATATGGAGTATGTTTAAAAAAAAAAAAANAATCTTATGGTGTTGAAAAACTTCATGCACTTGGAAGGTGTCCAGTGGGAAGTGCCAAGGACTGAGAACTGAGAAAGTTCTCCTGTTCCCTCTGGATCTACCCATGGTGAAAGAGGAAGGAAGCCACCTGCTGTGTGAAAGGCTGTGAAGTTGTCACTTTGTAAAGAAGGGGTTTCATAACTGTTGCACTGTCCCAAATCCCAGGAGCTTGCGCCATCTCGAAGCTCCTTCAGGCTGAAGTCCCGGTCTGTCCAAAAGAAGATGAGTGGAGGCCTGGTTCTGAGGGATTGCTCAGATGGACATGGAAAACTCACCTTTTTTTAACAGTAATGGTGAAATGAAAATATTCTTGGATGTAGACCTTATCACCTGGGAGAAAAACTGAGGTTCAAGCATACCTGGCCAGAGGCAGCTGTACCAGCACTGGGGACAGCACAGAGAAGGTTCCATCTTAGAGGTTCCTACTCCCTGAAACTCTATTCCTAAACTCCCTGAGGCTCTATCAGGTGTGTTTATAGGTCACCTTAAGAATTTATCCCAGTTCTGAGCCTGTAGGGCTCCTCCTTTTGACCACCCACCACGATGGAACGGTGGGGAGATGTTGAGGGACCTCCTGCCATCCCACCTCACTCATCTCAGCTGCAGAGGCATGGTCAAACAGCATGAGGTGCACAAATGGGGGTGGTGGGCTTTGAAGAGCACAAGGGACGCGAGGGACCACACTGGGGAACTTGACAAATATAGAGGAAATGTGTATTTTAAAGAAAAGTGAGTTCCCAGAGGCACTGAAATAGCTCAAATTATAAATAATCCAATAGCAACCTCATAAAGGCCCAGGTAAAGCCGTTTCTCCCTCACACCAAAGCTGTTGCAAGCCAAGGAAAATGTAAGAAAAGCTTTTCAGAGTAGTGCAGCCCTTTCTCAGGATGAGCTTGTGCTACCTGGACAGACTGCAAACCAAACAGCATGTGTGGTACCTCCTGGTCACAAGTGATGTGGGCAGTTCCCAATAGTTTATTCACAATATTAGCTGAAAAAAGCTCCTTTTTCCAGGGAAAAGCAAACCCAGGTCATCAATGCAATTTATTTTAGTGATTCCTTAAATAATCTGTATTTAAGGACTCCAAGCAATGATGTGGTTGTAACTATACTTACTGGATAAATATATTTATTTATGGATGGGATGCTTTACTGCTGACAGTACAGTTTGTTTTTAAGCCTGACCAGGGTAGAGGAAATACATACAAATAAACAATAAACCTAAACAACACTAAAATAACATCAGTTAAAACAATTAGAGTTACTTCCACTCGCAAAGTATTGTTCCCATTTTGCTACAACATGGGAAAAAGCTCCATTTCCTAAGTCAGCTTGTAACTGATTTGGGATTTGCGGATTCTGGTAACAAAAGGGGATTTCTTTTGTCTGTTATTTATACTCTTCCTATGGCACCGTGTGTCCATGTCGGCATGTCTGGAGCACCCTTTCTCAGTGCAGCAATGTCTCCAGCCTGTCCCCATCTCCGTGCCTTAGCTGGGCTTCCCCTCCTGCCCATCCTGCTAGGGCTGGTGTGAACTTGTGTGTCTGCAGAGGCAGTTCCTCCTAGGAGACTTTGTCCTGGCTTTAAAAGTTTTTTTATCTCTGAATTATGTATAATTCAGGAGCTCAGGGGCCAAGAGTTAAAAATAGACCCCGGAAAACATGCTGTCAGTAATCAGCAGAAGGTGTCAAGGAAGGTTCAGGCCATGTTTTAATTGGGATGCTTTGCCTAATTATTCTAATGCTTTAATTGCATTTGCATCCCTCACCCCGTGCAGGGGGTTTCATGCCAGGTGGTTCTTCCATTCTCTGTGTGTTTTGTGCCATCCCGGAGCTGGCTGCAGAGGGATGAGGTGGGACAGCTTAGCTGCCACCAAGTATTTGGTGCCACCAGGTATTTTCAGTGCTGTCCTGCCTCTATCTGCGTGTCTGCTCTCTGTCAGGAGCCAGTAACAAACACCAAGGAGAGGTGGTGGGAAAATAAGTGTCTGAATGATACTTCTTTGAGTCTAGGACTGCCTGTGTAGTCTGTGGTTCATGAAACACCCATCATTCCATGAGAAGTGCACGCCAGAGCATACACGCTCAGCAAATGGGAATCCGGGAGTTTGTGTCCTTGAGGCCAGCAGGGGAGGGCAGAGGCTACGGGCAGTACTGCAGGTGGTTTTAGTGATGGCTAAGGCGTGATGTTCAGCTGTGACAGTCCTGATCACAGTCACAGCCATACCACCCTTTCCTTTGGAAAAAGTCTCCTCCAAGGTGCTCGTCACTGAGGCATGTGTGCTGCAGCCACACATTAAGCCTTTGCTGGCAGTCTGTGGTTTATGGTGTACATGCCAAAATTGCAGTTAACCAAGAAATCCTCCAAACTGGGACGAATTACTTAGAATCTTGGAATTACTTAGAACCACAGAACCATAGAATGACCTGATCTGGAGGGTACCCACAAGGATCATTGAAGTCCAACTCCTGGCCCTGCACAGGACAGTCTAAGTATCCCACCCTGTGCTTGACAGTGTTATCCAGATGTTCCTGGAGCCCCCTCTGGGACATGTTGCACTATGCCATGGTTCATCAGGACAGCACATCCTACTGTCAAGGTCCCACTGAGCATCTCTTCTCCACGACAGAACTTCTTAGGGCAGTGGTGGCAAAACCCAGAGAGTTTTGCTCCTTTTCTGGCTCCTGGATGGCTGGAAATTAACTTCTTTGTCAGCCCTGTAATTTAATTTAGCCCTGGCTCCAGTCATTGAGGTTGAAGAAGGTGTCCTTGGAGGTTGCCAGGACCCATATGTGCTGTGTTCTGAGTGAGAGACAATGGTAGAGCCACAACCATCAAGTACTGCAAGGGTTTACCAGCCTTTTATCTAGTGCAGGGAGTATTTTGCAAAATTGTTGCACTTTCTATTCCTTAGATGTTGAACACCAACTCTTGCTTATTCAGAAGCAACTCCTATTGTAAGCACCTTACAGGAAAATATGAATAGCTTGCAATTTAAAGGAACAGATTTATCACATTTTAACAGAGAGGAAATAATTTCTGTGTGGCTTCCTGACAGTGTTTGGTGTCCTTCCATGGCCTGCAGACCAGGTCAAGGCTTTGGTTTGTGCCTTGGCTCTCTCCTTCCAAGATGTAAAAAATTCCCCTGCTGGGTGATAGACCAGAGCCATGGGAATTCCTGAAAGAGGAAGAGGCGAGTGGCCTCTGAGGAGAGAGCTCTGCTGGAAATGCCCACAGGGCTTACAGACATTCATGTATCACTGAATCATGGAATCACAGAAGGATTTGGATTGGAAGGGACCGTAAAGCTCTTCTTGTTCCAGTCCCTGTGGTCAGCTGGGGTGCCTTCCATTAGAATGACCTCCGGCAGAAATGCCAGTCTTGGGTGGGTAGAAGTGATGGGGATGCTGTCAGTGGCACTTTCACCATGTTTTTCACATGCAAGGGGCTTGCTGGGATGGTTGTACTGAATATATTGGCACATTCAACCCCATAGGTACCATGACTATGTGACTGGCGCAGTAAAAGTTGAATATATCTGCAGCTCTGTGCTGTCCTGGACTTCCCTGCCTCAGACAATCCATCCTATAGGCAGATGAAAGCCTTGTTGCAGGCTGTTGGAATTCACTTGTTGGGTTTCTGCTGATCATTTCTGGAACCACAACATATTTATCTTTTTACCCTCCCTCCAGCCTCGGTATTTCTGTTGTTCCCTTTGCACGGGCAGATGGGGCATCCTCGATGATTCCAGCCCCACCTCACCCTTCCCACTCCCCCAGAAAATAAATCCCACCCTGAACTTTGTGTGCAATAAAACCAAGTGAAACTCCCAGCTCCTACCTCAGGCTTAATAACCTGTTTGTTCAGTTCAGGCCTTCTGCAACCATTTGTTTAAGATAAGCAAGGGCGGATGTTTCTTGAGGGCACAAAAGGCTCCTGAGATAAAGCTCCAGCGGGACTGATCCCGCTCTGTGGCTGGATCGTTTCCTTCTCTCACCACCTGAGTGTTGTTTTTTTTCCATCAGTCCAGTGCTTTTCTCAGCCAGGGAAGCACTCAGGGTTTCAGTGTTGCTGTTTCCTATTCAGGTGTCTTCACCTGCTTGATGATCACAGGCTGGTGTTGTTTCTGCTGCATGGGGAACATCTGTGAAAGAGGTTGATTAAATTGCTATGAGTGAAGGTAGTTGCTTTGTGGGTTGAGGCTTCACATCTGAAAGCCAGGCTGTAAAACCACATGGATGAAGCAATGAAGCCTAACCCCTAGAAGCCCCTCGAATCTTTGTGAAACACCCACAAGTTCAGGCACTTCAGGCAACAGCTCCACTTGGGAATGCAGCAGTGGAGAAGGAGGAGGAAGGAGGGAGGGTGCAGGTTGGTCTCCGATAGCACTATCTCTTTTGTAAGGCTGTTACTTTCAGATGCCAAAGGAGTTGCTGTGATTTGCTGCCTCAGGGTGGTCACAGAAGAATCAGTGGCAGCAAAAAGCTCTGCCTCATTCCTGCTTATCAAATTGTGACTTGGGTGTGTTCATGGAAGAGAGGCTGGACCTGCCCCAGCCTGAACCCCCTGCCCTGGGCTGATCCCCGGCGTGGGCACAGGGCAGGGGGGATTCTGCCCCTGTGCCCCGTGCTCAGGTGAGAGCCCACCTGCAGAGCTGCCCCAGCCCTGGGCTCCAGCAGCACAAGGACGTGGAGCTGCTGGAGCCAGGGCAGAGGAGGCCATGGAGCTGCTCCAGGGCTGGAGCCCCTCTGCTCTGGAGCCAGCCTGGCAGAGCTGGGGGTGCTCACGTGCACAGGAGAAGGCTCCAGGGAGAGCTCAAAGCCCCTGGCAGGGCCTGAAGGGGCTCCAGGAGAGCTGCACAGGCACTGGGGACAAGGCCTGCAGGGACAGCACCCAGGGAATGGCTCCCCCTGCCAGAGGACAGGGACACATGGGACATTGGGAAGGAATTGCTGACTGGCAGGGTGGGGAGGCCCTGGCACAGGGTTTCCCATAGAAGCTGTGGCTGCCCCATTCCTGGCAGAGGGGTGGAACTAGATGGTCTTTAAGGTCCCTTCCAACCCAAATAATTCTAAGATTCTACTAATTTACCATCCCCAGTAAAACAGGCAAAGCTGGTGCCCTCCTCCAAGTTCTTCAGATGATCCTGCTGCAAAGGAGGCATGAGAAAAATCATAGCAAAGTCTTTTTTGTAGGAGGGTAGCACTAAACCCAACCATTTCCCTCCTCTGTTCCTGCCCCTCTTCCTCGTGTCCCTCCCAAGCCAGTATACTGGACTGGGGTGTGAGGTGGGATCAGAAGAGGGATGTTGCTGGGGAGGGGCAGGTATCTGTGGGGAAAGAGGTGGGGAGTCTTATGTTGCTGCAGAATGCCAGTGAGATCTTGAAAGATTTTTATTTGTTCTTTCATTAAGCTTTGATGTAAATGTGTCTGGGGAGCAGCTTTCTGGATTCTCACAGGCAGGTGGACAGGGATGAAGGTTGGACAGACACCTTCATTAGGAATGTAAAGCACAAAAAGTGAGCACGTGGCCTTCAAACGTGCTTCCTGTGACCTCTGTTTGCAGCAATTCCAGTAGATGACAGATTTCCCTAGCTGGCCATATGACAGTCACCTGAGCTTGACAGACATCACCTTCTCCAAGAGTTGTTTTCCCAAAAAATTCTAAAACTGTGTGTTCACCTCACAACATAGCTGATATCATGGGGACTGGCCAGAGGGCAGACCATTCCTGGACAACCCTTCTTTTCCCGAGCTTTTGGCCCTTCTTGTTAGAGCATGTATGTTTATGATTTAAATTGGAACATATGTGCCTTAGAAGTCCCATGGGCATCCCAGGTTCTGCTCCAAGCTTCCCACCATGCAAACCACAGTGTTTAGCTCCAAAACTGAAAATTAGCCCTATTAGCAATCCTTCCTGTGACCATGGGCTCCTTGTGCTTTGCTTTTCCCACACCCCATCGCCTTCAGAACCAGCAGCCCTGAAATACTGTTTGTTACCTTCTTCAGCCACCTGTGAATAAATATCAAGATAAAACCCATGCGGGAAAGAGACCAAATGTGATTTTGCTGCCCATTGAGGAGTTGCAAACCTGCCTGTGAAAACCACGAGCACCTGAGTTTGATGGTGTTTCTGGCCAAAGCAGGAGAAAAACCCATCCCTCTTGTAGACCCACTGCAGAGCAGAGAGTGGTCTTCTGTCTTGAGAGACACTTTCCTTTGGCTCTGCTCAGGGGTTATGACTTCAGGAATGTGTCTGCTGAAGGATGGAAGAGCTGCATTTCAGATCCACATTGCCCTCAGCAAGCTGGCTCTGCTGAAGGCACTTACGTGGCTGTTCTGCATGACCCATGGTGGGCAGCAGCCTTGAGACAAGAGCTATGTTGTCAAAGCTCTCACCGTGCCCTTGGGATTCTGTCCCCACCCACCCATCACCTTTGGTCTTCTCCAGCACTCCGCCCTACTTGCAATTTGCTGATATTTCCTTTTACATCAGCTCGCTGCATAAAAAAACAACAAAACAAAACAAAAAACCCAAAAAAAAGTCAACTTTTCTCCCTTCCAAATTTAGCTTTGTTTAGGCACCAAAATAGACAAGAGTAGGGATCAGTGACTGGTTTTTTCCAAAACATTGTCTCACGACGAGGACTGAGGAAGGGAACTGCTCGGCTGGAGAAAGGAGACGTTTGATTTTTGTAAATGGGGACACAAAGTTCTCCTCTGTTCAAGCACAGGCAGTGTCCAGGAGTGCTCCTTGGGTTAGGAATTTATTCCAGTGTAATTAATTCATCTCTCATCCCGTTGACGTCAGCTGCTGGTGGGTAGAGGTCTGAGGAAGCACAGGGTTTCTATGCAAGGAGGACATGCAGGAATGCACCACTCTACGTATGGTTACTAGTTGGAAGGAGCAGAAAGGCAGCTTCTGAGGCTTTAATGAGGTCTTCACTAGAGGAAATTGGTCCTTGTGTGGAGTGGAGATAGTTTCATTTTTTCAAGGTAATTGTATTTGCACATGTGTCTGCAATGCAGCTTAAATTCTTAAAAACACCCTAAGCATTAGCCTGCTGTGGTAGTACATTTAGAAACAGCCTCACTAATTATTGTACTATTTTTAGCCTTATTTCCTAAACTGGCTCTGCTGATGAGATTGGACTGTGTGTGCCTCCTCCTCCCCCTCCTTTGCTCATTCAGTTTGGTATCTGTTGGCCAATTTCAAGTAATTTTTCAAAGGAACAGAGATCTTAGAGATATCAAGCTCCTCCTATGCATTCAGTGAAAATAAATGATTGGGAAAGTGAGTGATGAGGAACACTTTAACCTCAGCAGTGAAGAAGTTCCAGTATGAGTACCCTGGTCTGGTGGAAGGTCCCTGCCTGTGGCAGGTGGGTTGGAACTGGATGATCCTTAAGGTTCCTTCCAACCTGAACCATTCTGGGATTCTGTGATTTTAAGCTATTACAGAATCATGGAATTCTAGAGTTGGGATTCTAGAATTTTGAGTTGGGAAGGCACCCCCAGGGATCACCCAGCCCAGCTCCTGGCCCTGCACAGATCCCCAGCCATCCCACCCCGTGAATCCCTGAGCGGTGTCCAAAGGCTCCTGGAGCTCTGGCAGCCTCGGGGCCGTGCCCATTGCCTGGGGAGCCTGGGCAGTGCCAGCACCCTCTGGGGAAGAGCCTTCCCTGATCTCCAACCTAAACTTCCCTGGCACAGCTCCAGCCGTTCCCTGGGTGCTGTCCCTGGCACAGGGAGATTGGAGCTGTCCCTTGGGAGGAGCTGCAGACCCCAGTGAGGTCTGGCCTCAGTCTCCTCTTCTTGAGGCTAAGCAAGCACAGGGACCTCTGACACTTTCTCATGTGGCCCCTCCAGACCCCTCACCATCATTGTAGCTCTCCTTTGGACCTTTTCTAATAGCTTTATGTTTTGGCTCAGTGAATTCCTTATGGCTTGAGGTCTGGAGGAGCGAAGCTCTCCAAATGGGAAGGCTCCAGCTGCCATGGGAGCTGTAGGGCTGCTGCAGCAGCAGTTTCTCCAGTCTTTTTCAGTGGTCAGGATGGATGGTCACAATAAACCATGTCTGTCCTCAACTTGGAGGAGCCTTCTCTGGCTTAAATTCATCATCATCCCCAGGAACCTTTCTCCTCCATTACATCTTCCACCGGAAAAACCCAGAACACTATTATCTCAGTAACTGCTATTGAAATCAACTGTCATTTCCAAAGGCTCTTCACACAAAAAGAAAGGGACTTCTTTCTGAAGTCAGTGTGTTACGTTGTCACGCCAGTGTCACAAAGCTGCTGCTGGATGAGGCTCATCCCCACCCAGCCCTTGCCCCCATGCCCAGGCTGCTCCCTCGTGGCCCCTCACACGTGGTGATTCCCAGCAGTAGCTGGAGCTCCAGGCTGAGATAGATGCTGATGGAAATAAAAGGAGCAACTTTTACAGGGCTTTTATTGCCAGCTGGGGAAGGACAATACTTCATAAATAGAATTCATTATGGTTATGACAGCTCTGTGGTCCCTGGAAAATAAATAATACTTTGCACTTACGTAGGGCCTTTCATCCAGGAGCCTCAGAGCTCTGTGTGAGCATTAACAAAGCCTCATCATGCCCATAGTAGGATGGTAAATACAGCAGCCCCCTTATCAGATGAACAGACCACGTCAGAGTCGGCACCTTCAGTGGAAAGAGGGTGCTGGAAAGGCAGCAGCTGGAGTTACGCACCACTCTGCCACTGCCTTGTCTTGGAATCACAGAATCCTGGTTTGGTTTGAGTTGGAAGGGACTCTAAGCTCATATCATTCCAACCCCCCTGCCGTGGGCAGGGACACCTTCCACTGTCCCAGGTTGCTCTAAGCCCCGTCCAGCCTGGCCTTGGACACTTCCAGGGATCCAGGGGCAGCCACAGCTGCTCTGGGCACCCTGTGCCAGGGCCTCCCCACCCTCCCAGTAAATACTTGCTTCCTAATTAGTAGTAAAAAATTTCTTCCCAGTATCTCATCTAAATCTGCTCTCCTTCGCCTTGGGCGCATGATTTACCATCCTTGTCACCTCAGTTGTTTCCTGTAAGGTGGATCCCCCCACCATGTCCTTGGCGTGGGCTGACTCCATATCCTGGTGTGCAGCTCAGTGAGGTGCTCCTGATGTGGTTGTGGTTCCTACTGGGGTGAGGGCACAGCCCCTGCAGACCAGCTGTGACTCCTGTTGGTTTCCCGAAGTGTCCTCAAAATGATGCTGAGCATCATCCTTTACAGACATTTTTTCAGCTGGGTTTTGGATAAATACACAAAGGAAGCAGCCCAGGGAAATTTGATGTCTTAGGTGCCCCAGTGTGTCACGTGTGAAGTGGGTGAATTCCTTGTTCATCGTGTGTATGGGATTTTTACATTCATGATCCAGTTATTTGCCCTATGTGATTTCTCCCATGCAGAAATTGCAGATAACTTCATTCCCTGAGAGGGTATTGCACATCTGTGATTGGCCCTGAGAGGGTACAGCACATCTGTGGATTTTCACACCTGTCTTGTAGGGTCTGGGATGTCTTAAGGGTGTTTGGGGGGAGCTCTTCCTTTCACCTTGCTCACGTGCTGGGCGTACAGCTCTGTCTTCACTCTCACCCCTTCTGTGCTGATGCCTCCTGGAGCTGATGGCTGCTTTTCCCTCTGTTTTACAGGGTTACCATTCATTGCCTCATGAGGCTGAAATCGCACACACCAAAAAACTGTTCAGAAGGAGGAGAAACGACCGGAGGTGGGTGAAACCTCTTCAGTGTTTCTTTGCTTCTTTTTTTTTTTTTTTAATTCTCTCTTCATTGAACATCTTTCTCAACTGCCTTGTGGTGAATTTTTGGACAGTGCAGCTGTTCAGCAGTGTTAATGCATAAACTTATTTCAGCACTAACATCCTGAAAATACTTTGGGACGTGTCCTGCATTGATCCAGTAGTACCTTAAGGACCTTCTGTTCCCCTTTTACTTATTCCTGCATAGGCAGATCCCCCCACTTGTACTCCAAGAGACAGCTGGCAAGCTATTGTCTGTAAAAGCTGTAGTCCTTGGGATTTGCTTCCTCTTTTTCTATTGAAAATCAAAATTTGCTGAGTTTCAGGGTTGCCTGGAAAGTGGGTATGGTTTGGTTAGGAGGGGGTCACAGCCAGCCTCGAGTGCCTGTGGGAAGGACGGGACGTGCTGTGCAGGCAGCTGAATTTCTGTGGCATTAGTGATTTCAGTCCATTGAGTTAATTTAATCGAGTCAATTGGATATGAAATTGTGTAAAATGCATATTCAATTATATGAGGGTATCTAAAGTCCTTGATGGGAATCGTGACTATGGTTAAATGTGAAAAGAAGTGAGGAATAAAGGGAGTTAGTTGTACATGCAGCTTTATTTGTGCTGACTTGTTCTGCTTCAGCTGAGACAACGCACCCAGGGCAATAAAGCAGTTCTGAAACCAAAACTTTGAAAGATGATTGGACAGAAGAAAAAGTGGCCAGTGCTTTCTCCTGGAATAAACTGTAGTCTGTGCCTGAGCTGTCACAGAGGGGGCATTTTTGGTGAAGTCCTGCAAATACCTTGGAGTGTGTCCTCAAATCTCACCATCACTTCTTATCTCATGAGCAGCCGTGATGTCGTTAACTCTGAGTGGTTTGGTTTTCCTAAACTTCACTGACGGTCCGAAAAAAACAGCTAAAAAGTCTTTTCTCAGGCGACCTAGAAACATTCTTCTGTGGGCAGGATATTTTGCAGCAGCAAACTCTGTTTCCTCTCCTTTTGGGGTCTCACTCCTTTTTAGCTGTACACAATCCAAAAGCCAATCTAGTCCTGTGATTTGGGGTGGGTGGGAAAAGGTCTCATTTCAGTTGGGTTGCAGCCCTTTGTTCACCAAAATGTGGTTATAACCAAGTCTGCTGTGTTGCAAGAGTGAGCTGGGTGGGCTTTATTGGAGCACTGGGCTGGGCTCCTGAGGAATCACAGTGGAGTTTAGGGAGTTCTGTCCCCATCTCTGGTCTTCCTGCCAGACAAAGAGTATGTATACAAAGAGCTTTTCGAGAGGAGACAGAACCAAGAGGTCTTCTGCCTGAAGCCCCATGCCCAAGGCTGTGATGAACCATGGAGCTGAGTGTTGGTTCTTCCCTCTCATCCAAAAAAACTTGCCAGTTGGAAGGATGTGAGGGAACACACCAGAGGTTCATTTCTGTTTCTTTTTTTCTTTCTGGTCGCTTCAGATAAGCCATCAGCAGACAGAAGCATTCAGCCCCCCAGGGCATCCCTGCCTCCTGCACAGATGGCAAGGAGAGATAGCAAAAGAAACTGCCTTGGGCTGGGGTTGGAAGATCACTGGGTGAGATACAGCCCTGGCCAAGTAACACTGGGATAATGTCCTAGGAGAAGAGAAAAAAACCTTAAAATCCAATTGATTTGGCATCATTCTGGAGGAGACATGGGGTCATTTCAGCCCTAAGTAGTCACAAATGAAATAAAATGGAAAGAGCAGAGGGTATGCACTACTGCCCAAGTCCTCCACAGTGCTGTTAAAGCTTAGCCAGAAAACCACGTTTATTTCAATTTCAAAAAGCTAAGAAGCCTGAGTAGAGGGAGTTGGAGTGAAAAAGAAGTTTTTTAAGTAATTATTTTAAAGGAAAAGGCATGGTTCCCATCCCCTTCCTTCACCTTGGAACCTCAGCAGACTCTCCCTCCCCACGTCACTTGTTTTGCTGCTGGAGGTTTTCAGCATCCCCTTGTCTCTGGTGCATTTGGGACTAGGANACCCAGATTGTATCAGAACACAGACTACAAAGCTGTTTACACTTTATTGCAGTGCTATTATCTTAATGTCCCAGGCATCATTCTGGGGCAGAATAGCTCCATTCTGGAGCTGGTGGAGCCACACAGGTGATATAAAAATTCCTCAGGGTGATGTTTTATGTTAGGCAAAACAGTCAGGAGTAATGGGCTTTTTGTTTAAAGCCTCATCTGGATATGGAGAGAGTCAAAATTGCAAGAGTGTGGATGGGGCATCAGAGGCAGTGAGGCTTAGGAGAAGCCTAGCAGGGCCATTTGGTGATGCATGGGTTTGGAAGGAGTTGGGAAGCAGCTCTGGATGCCCGGACCCAAGGGAGGAATGTCTGGTTTCCTAGGAAGGGAAGCAGCCAGATAGGGGAGTAGGGCTGACATGCAGTGGATTAGCAAGAAGAGAAGAGGTTGTCCTGCTGAGTTGGTTAGAAGCAGGTGTGGCCCCAAAGTCCTGGGCACAACTGGGTCTGGTTTTCATGGGGCAGCTTTTCCTCTTCTGAAGCTGGTGGGTCCTGAAGCAGCACCCTGGGCCCCACAAGTACTGCCTGTATGGGGTGCACGGGTTCTCCCTGCCCAGCACTTGCCTCATCCAAGGCTGACAAGTCCCTGGTGACTATGGTGGGCATCCTCCTGCCAGGTGCAGGAATCATCCTCCCAAGTGGGTGGTCGAGGTGTCAACCCCCAGTTTGAGCTCTGCTTGATGCACACGTCCAGCTGGCCTTGCCTGGTTGGTAGGTGACCTTTGGGTTGGCTGGAGCTTTATATAACACAGCTATTACAAAAAAAGCTGATAAAGCACATTGGTACCCAGAAATCTGCCTCTTTTTTTTTTTCCCCAGCTGGTCTTACAAGTGGTACTGATTCCCTCCCAGAGCATGTGTGGGGTTCTCTGGCCTCCCTGACAGTGACATTCAGATGGGGACATATGTTGGGCTACTGAAGCACCTTTTGTTTCATGCAGAACAACGCTGATGTCCGGCCCTGCTATAAATAGCACCTGTCCCTGCTTCCTTTCCGTCACCATTCCTTGGGAAATGCTGTCCCTCTGTTGTGGAGGAGCACAGCTCACCTACCCTGGGGTCTCTGCCACACACCTTCCACTCCCTTCAAGAAAAGCTACCCCAAGGGAGTGACCCACAGCTCTCTCCTTGCGTATGTGCTATGTTTTTATGTTCACCAGGTAATTTTTTTCCATTTTTGTGGGTGCCTCATCCTTGAAAATGTTCAAGGCCAGGTTGGTTGGATGAGGCTCTGAGTAACCTGGCCTAGTGGAAGGTGTCCCTCCTTCTGGAGCTGAAGGGTCTTCAAGGTCCCTTCCAATCCAAATCATTCTGGGATCCTATGATTTTCCATGGACACATGCTTCATTTGTTGCATAAGATAGGTATGAAGAGCAAATTCGATGTCATTAAAAAAACTGGGCACATTTTCCATAACAGCAATCGACACCAGAGCCACATCTGCTGGAGGGTTTGATTGCTGCTGTAAAAGCCTACAAGAGTTGGTGGGGTCCTTTGTTGGAACTCTGAACACAGAGGATTTCTGTCAGCACTTTCTGTGCTGACGGAAAATGATCCACAAAGATTTACTGCGTTTGACCTGAGGCCCTGGGAAAGGCTTCCAAACCTGAATGGTAGCATTGAGTCTGTGAGTGCGTAGTTGGATAGAAGTGTGTTATATCTCAGGGTGAGAGATTTAGAGTTTAAAGTGGTTGGTTGAAATAATATGTGTGTAACAAGATGGAGGGTTTAGGATGTAGTCACAAAGTTCATGAACTTCTTCACAAGTTCAGGTGATTTGGTGTGATGGGTTTGAAAAGTCTGCAGTGCAGGATATGGGTGGTTGGTTATTGGGTTAAAAGTTAAATTCACTGGCATCTCATAATTGGGTAGTTTAGGCTTAAAGATCTTGAAGACTTTACTCTGGGCTCCATTTTTGCCTTGTTAACTCAATATACAGAAGCTGTCACAGTCAGTGAGGCTGTAACTGAGATAAGAAAGAATAAACATCGAAATCCAAACAAGAATTCTGCCTCTCGTGCTTTTAATCCTGACCCTGAGAAGAAGAACCAAATAAAGCAAAGGGGTTCTCCACAGTCCTTCCTGCAAAGAGCTTATGATCAGAGCAGTAGAGGTATCAATGTCCCCACCTCTCCTGGCAGAAATCCTGCAGCCGGTGTCTTCTCTCTTGGCTTAGAGTCAGGAGGTGTGACTGCCACCTCCTGATGAGGATGGTGGAGGGCACCACTGTTTGCTGGGATCATGGAAGGAGAGTGGAAGAGGCAGGTGTTTTCATACCACGTCCAAAGGCACCAAAGGCCACTTAGTTTGACCTCCCAAAGGTAACCACCTCTAGGGAAAGAGGGAGTTTCTCTGGGTGGTGGCAGAACCTCTTCTGCAAGTTAAAAGAATACCGTGGAATATGGGGCACAAAAGACCATTTCTCAAGTCCTCTCCTCCGACCTTTCCCAACCCAGTGTCTCTCTACTAGCAGAGCACAAGCTATGCTGGGATGTGATCTCCTAGAGCAGTTGGGCTCTGAGTTTGGCCCCTTGTTTTTCCAAAAGTTCCCAAAACTCCCATTTTTTTTAAGTATTGGAAGTTGACTTTGTGTTGCACAGGGTTTCTCCAACTCCCCTGGCCTCCTGGTGTGGTATGTTTGGGATGGAGAGTCCAGCTGGCCAAATCCTTTGGCCTGGAAATGGGAAATGCATGGAAATACATGGGCAGAGGCTTTCCCCAGCCTTGTAGGAACAATAGAAAACATTGCCAGATAGGATTTACAGAGGATATGTATGGAGTTGCAATAGGTTAAGACAGGTGGGGTTGTACCTACTTCTTGGTCTTCTGGTTAGCAGTACTAAAATGGTTCTGTGTCACCTGAGGAAGGGGACAGTTTTCCTGAGGAAAACCAAGAAAGGGTTGTTAGGGAAGTCTTTAAATAAAGTTTGCACCATTGAAATCACATTGATCCAACGTCTTGTTGGATTCAAAAGACAAATCAGGCTTAATACCCTACCAGAAGCAAATCCTTGCATGTGCACAGATGCTGGCTGGTACTTCACAGTGCTTTTGGTGGTCCTTGCCTGGGGGCAAGAACAGGAAAGGATGGCAGAGAGAAGAGCAGCCCCATGTTCTGGAGAGGATGGAGTAAAAGCTTAAGAGTTAATCAATCCCCTCTTTGCAAAAGGCCTCTTAATCCCTCTTTTCAGTAGAAAGAGTGGGAATCTCTTGTGCTTCTTCTGTGCAGCTTCTTCTGGTGCATCTTCAGGCTTTGAGGTGACCAAAGCCTTGAGGAGCTGCCCTGCCTGTCCCAGCCAGGATTGCTGGGGATCTCAGCCAGCCTCAGGTGAAGGACCACCAACCTTAAGCTGTGACTGAGCTTTGTGTCCTCTCCTCCTCCTCCTCCTCCTCCTGTTGGGTGAGATTTAAGAGGGGTGTTTCTGCACCTGGGAATTCCATCCTACATGAAGCTCCTGTGTGGGGAGCTGGAGCAAAAGGCTGCACAGGTCCTCCAGGCTCATACGTGGAGGGAAGAGTTGGGAGCAAAGAGGCTTAGGAGCTCTCCCCATTTCCTTTTTGCATGCCCCAAATACTTAAAGATTTCAGGAGAAGAATTACAGAAATGACCCCAAGTTTTCTCTAGCATTGTCTGACTTTATTTACTTCCTTGCATTAACTTGGCTTTGCACTTAAATGATCAGGAAAAAACAGTCTGGATTATTTTTTTTCTGTCTGTATGTGTTTTCTGGACTTAATTAGATTCAGAGCTGGGGGAGGCAGAAATATCCTCCTTCCCTGGAGAGCCCCGGGTGGCTGTCAGGGACAGTTTCCTCTTCCTGAAGCAGAAGGGTTGTGTAAGCACCACTGACCCTCCTGCTGACGCCCACTGGGTTATCTGGGGTGAGTGCACGGAGTGGGCATCCCTGTCCTGACTCCCCAGTCAGAGCCTACGCTGCTGAGAAACCTCCTGGGGCTCAGCCCAGCCCGGCCATGTGGCCCTGGCCTGGGTCTTTAATGAGGTGGCTCTGCCTAGGGACAGCCCAAAGGATGGTCATGGTGGGCTCTGGGCCAGGCAGGAACGTCCCATATCCGCTGGCGGTTCCACTGAGGAGCGTAGGCAAGCTGTGATATATTTCTTTTCCCATTATATTTAATTTTACAGACCCTCGGGGACACTCAGCCACCTAGAGTGATTAGTTCAACTGATTAAGCTGCTTTTCCTCTTGTGACAAACTCCTTTTGTGAAGGGTTTTCAATAGCCGCGCTGCTCGGGACATTGTTCCTGTACAATTTCCTTTCAAAACACCATAAAGGGCACTCTACCGCTTCACCCTGTCGTAAAACACCACAGCAATCAGCTCAGCCCAGCTTGCACCTTCAAGGGCAAGATCTCCTCATTCAGGGACAAGATACAGAGTCAGGTGGGAGTTGCCAGGACCGTGTGGTGCTGGAGTGAGATGGAGCCATGAGCAGGGGGGATTTAAGATGAGATAAGATGGAAAGCAAAAGTTTTCTGCCTTTTTTTTCCCTTCTGTTTGTTAATAAGAGGATCCAGGGTCACCCAGGGAAGTGAAGGATAAATAAACTTGAGAGCAGAGAAGGAAGTGCTGCTTCACACGTCAGCTGGTTCAGCCTTGCCTGGCAGAGGCTGGGGGCAGATGCAGATGCTCTCGAGGTACCCGGGGGTAAAAGGTGCAGGGGCAAAAGGGCAGTTTCTGCTGAAGAGACACGCTGCTGTGAGCAGCAAGTGGATAAAACTGGCCATTTAATTAAGACTGGAAGTCAGAAGAAGGTCTGATTGACGCCAAGGGAGTAAAAGGTAGAGGGAGCTGGAGGGAGTTGCAGCGGCACAAAGTCATTCCTCCCTCTGTTTGTAATTACTCCCATGCCCTCTCACGAGGTTATTGGGTAGGACCTGTTGTCATTTGGATCTGGTTGTTGCATCAGCTGCTCTCTAGGTAAGGTGATGGTGGAACAGGGCAGAGATGGTATTGGGAAGGGTCAAGCAGGAGCCCTTTTGATATGCACAGACGCTCTGGCCAGACATGCTGGCATCACCCCTGCCCCACTCCCTTCCTTCCAGGAGTTGAGGAGAAGGCTCTGCCAGGGGCCACAGCATGGGGACTCCACTCCTGGGAGAGGAGGTTGTTGAGAACAAAGCCTGCACCGGGCTCCCCACTGAAGGAATAGTCCTCCAGTGATTGAAAAGCCACCTCCTGTCACTCTGTGGACATGCAGCTGATGTGACTCAGCCATGGGTGGAGCTGCTGGGCAGCACAGCAGCTTCTTGTCAGGAGGGAACATTTGGAGGTGAGGTCTGGAGGTTCTTTGGCTCCATCAACGCCTTTTGCTGCATTTTACCTTGCCTCAAGTGAGCAGGGCCCAGCATGGCAAAGGGCAGTGGCTTTAAATTGCCAGAGGGCAGGATTACATTAGGTATTCAGAAGGAATTCTTGACTGAGGGTGGGGGAGCCCTGGCAGAGGGTGCCCAGAGAAGCTGTGGCTGCCCCTGGATCCCTGACAGTGTTCAAGGCCAGGTTGGATGGGGCTTGGAACAATCTGGGACAGTGGAAGGTGTCCCTGCCCATGGCAGGGGTCGAGCAAGATGGGCTTTAAGGTCCCTTCCAGCTGAACCCATTCTAGGATTCTGTGATATCCTTGTGCAGTAATATGAGCCCTGGTACCTACAGGGCACAGATGATTCAGAAACAGCTCTGCAGAAGCCATTTGAAGTTCAGCCAAATTTATATCTATCATCAGTCCTGGGCCAACTTACCCAGGAGCGAGTCACCTGCCCCAGCACCATCCCCAGAGCTGCACACGTAGAGTCCTCCCGTCATCCCAAGTGGTCCATGTGAAACACCAGGAGCAGTGAGGTGGAGCAGGCGGTATTTAGCATCCACTGGGAGATATGTTTTGCCTGTCGCCCGTGTCTCAAGCTGTGGTGGGCTGAGTAGAGGTTCTCCACCCTGCTGCTCTCATTTCTGGCATTGTGGGCAGCACTGAGGCCTTACGTGCTTGGGGGGTGTCAGTGAAAATATGCCCAGCCATGCTTCACCCCCAAGGGCAGGTGGTGTGGCCACAATCCTGTTGGCAGAGCACACCACAGCTGCTTTCCTGATGCTGGCAACACCCAAAAGGATTCTGCATTTTATGCATGTGCAAGGATAAAGCACTTCTGTAAAAACCCACTTCTGTGGGCTCAATGTTAATGGCAAGAGAAAGATAAACCTTTGTGAGTTCGACAGGACGTGGTCCTCGTGAGCAGGACGTCAGAGGATGCGTGTCCATTGCTGTTCTCCCTATCTGCTCTGTCCTCCTTGTGTGCCTAGATAAAGACCCATGCAGAAGGGTTAAAAGATACTCATCTAAGCAAATTTTATCCTTTCCTTTCATTGTTCCTTTTTTCCTAATGCCAGGAGCAAGCCGGGTGCATTTCCCAGCTGCAGGGTTGCCACCTCTCTATTGAGAGTGGCTTTGTCATTACATAAAAACTCAAAAACACGAGCCCTTTTATACCCTTTTTTCTTCACAGTCTTGGTGACTGAAGTGACCCCTGTCCTGCAGACTAAATTTAACCCAAACAGCAAAGCCGCCAGTAGACTTTATGGCATCAGGAGGCTTTTGCAGGTTGTTTTTATCCATCTCTGCCACTCATTGGAAGACTTTATGTACTATCAGCAAAGCATGTTACTGTTACCAAACCTCGATAGAAATGTATGGCCTGCTGGATAGGCTCAGGGTCTTATGATGTTGCTTCACTGAAAGCAAAATTATTGCTCCAGCAAAAAAAATCCAGAACTTCAGTGTGTGGCTGTGGTGGAGGCTATGGTGGAGGTGTTCTTTATGAAAACTCATTTTTTTCTAGGTATCTTTTTACTGTGTGGTATGAGGGGCTGGTCTGGAGGTCAGTGAGTTGTTGTCACTGATTGCTCTTCACAAGTGTTTCAGGCCAGGCTTGGAGCAGCCTGGTCTGGTGGAAGGTGTCCCTGCCCATGGCAGGGGTGGAAGAATGTGATCCCAGAAGTCCCTTTCAACCCAAACCACTGTGTGTTTCTGTAATATTTGTGAGCATTTTGGAATAGGAACAGGAGCTCATAGTGGCTCTACAACTGTGGAGAAGGTTAGGAGAGCAGCCACTCTTTAAGTCCAAGGCTTTGGGGGGGAACATGGGAGATCTCATTCAGTGCTCACCTTTATCCGAGACTGCTGGGCTTCACTTCTGTGATCACAGGTGCCCTAGATTGTCTCAAACTCTAAGCAAGGAGATGTCAGACACCAGTCCTTGTGATACTGGCAGCAAAATGGCTGGAAGCCAAACAATATGCTGCAGAACATCTTCAGCGTCACTGCCATCTGGATCCCACTGCGTGTGTCCATAACTACGTTGACCAGATATAAACTGGAGGCCCAACTTCCCATTATACTCAGAGGGGATGTGTTCAATGAAGCTTGGAGGATACTTCATCCCCACATAAGAAAAGTTAGCCTGTTCATCTTATAGACAAAAAATTTCCTTGCTTTATTTTGCCTTCCCATGTTGACTAGAACCAAGGAAGTCTGAAAAACAAAGAGGTGTGGGAGGAGTTGAGTTAAACACCTCACACTGAAGGGAATGCTGGGACAAGTATTTGTTTCTGGGCTCTCTTCAGCAAGACACTTCAGACTGAACAGACACTTCAGACTGAACATCCCAGTCTTAATTGGTACTGAGACTTTAATTAGAAGGGCATGTAGTGGTAGGAAACAGGAATGAGTCCACACAGCCAGAGGGCAGGGTTTGATGGGATATTGGGAAGGAATTGTTCCCAGTGAGGGTGGTGAGCTCCTGGCACAGTCTGACAGAGAAGCTGTGGCTGCCCCATCCCTGGAAGCATCTAGGGCCAGGTTGGACAGGGCTTGGAGCAGCCTGGGATAGTGGAAGCTGTCCCTGCCTTTGGAATGGGATGATATGTAAGGTCCCTTCCAACCCAAGCCCTAAATTATATGCTGACGTAAGTACCTGCACCCTTGTTCTTTTTCTTACCTCTTCTGAAACCAAATATAACTCAACGCATCAATCACAAATTATACAGTGAATTAAAAAGAGGCAGGTGAGGTGTAGAGAGAGCCAGTGGTGACCCTTCCAAGGTCTACCAGCCAAACTGGCTTGGTGCTGCTGACGAGCAGGATTCAGCACCAGACACTGGTCTCTCGGCAGCCTGTGTGAGGTGTATAGTAGCCTTTTCTTGCCTTTGTTTTTTTCATAAACAAGGTGTCACAAGAACTGTTGTCATCACAGATGAAAGGGCTTAGCCCTGAGCTCCTTAAAGGCTGCAACCCCTAGCTCATTGTCACATCAATTACCAATTTGCACCTTCTTCCAGAACTTTTCTTCAGGTGGAGTGCTGGTGGGTGGATATCCAGTTTATTCATCTGTTATGTCCTAAGGTAGAAACAGAATTAACTAGAGGGGTCTGAGGAGTCCCCTGGAGTGGATATCAGGATGTGCATAGTGCTTTTTGCACATTTCAGGCAAAACATGAGCTGACTCAAGCCTTTGGAGTTGGGATTTTGGGAAATTGGTTAATGAGCTGTGCCTGAGCTGTGTTGTGGATGTTTATGTGTTCCCTTCGATTTGGTCCTAAGTGTAAAGACAAAATATATGTGTGTTCTAAGGTGTGTTATGGGCACATGAAATCATGGGAGGGTTGGTAACTGGCTCTAAAGCAGTGTGCTTCGTAGTCCTATTTGAAGGACTACAAAGGACTATTTTAAAGCTATTTTTCTAGCTTGTGTTTGAAGGACACTATTAATTTATTTTATGTGAAAATCTGCTCCTCTGCATTCACTTTTACCTATTCTGTGTTCTCAGGCATCATTTTCTTTACTGCTGCTTCCTTTCTTACAAAAAAATGGCTTTCCTCTTGTTTCCCTTCCTTAATCTTGCACTGAGTGTTCAAGGATACACATAACCAAGCTGTCCCAGCATTTTGTCTCACAAGATCTTTCTTCCCAATGGAACTTGAACCAAGAGAAATCTCCACACTTCTTCCCACAAACATCCCATTGGCAAGTCAAGAGGCTGGGATGCCTCCTCTTCGTCCCAGGTAGTTCTTGTACTGGGAAAATAAAGAGTATCCCAGCCATCACTCAGGAGTGTGACATGCAAGGTGTTTGTTTGAAAACTCCTTACAATCAGCTGACAGCCCATATTCATGCAGTTTTCGTGCTGTCTTGAAGGGGTTGCAGTATTTCCGGAGCCAGTCCATTCATGGCCAGCGCTAAGGCTCCTCTTACAAATAAAAATAGTCACAGGAGTGGCTCTCACCCCGGGTTTGAGGATTGAAAGTTATATTGGGTGAAGGCAAAGGTGAACGTGTTTCACGGCTGGCATGAATGTGTCGGTTTTAAGGCTGTGAAATTTTGGAAGAGCCTTAGAAACCCATTCCCAGAGGTCAACAGGACAAAGCTCTCCTACTGAGTGAGTGAATAGAAATGAGTTCATAATTACAGAGTATAGTAGCTTTTTCACTGTTTTAATTGAGGTTTTTCAGAAAGGAAGAGAACTTAAAACAATACAGAAATGTCTTTTGTTCTTTCAGGGCCATTTGCTGAGGGCTTCGCAGTGAGAGGAGAGGATGTTTATTAAAAACAACAATATCAAGATGTTATTTTAGGGCCAAAGGGCCATTCCTAGCTAGAACAAAACGAAATGCTTGAGATGAACTGGGTACTCACTGAAAATTAGCACTGAGCTGAATGATTTGCAGCACATCGCTGAACTTCTGTTGGAACAGAAGAAAAGAGAGAAGAAGGGAAGAAATTGAGGAAGTTTAAACGCTCCTTTCCTTCTCAGTAGGATTTCCAAAGCAAATTAATTAGGTGTAGCAGCGCATGGATCTGAACCCTTGAAGCAGCATCTGGAAGTCAGGGGTTTATCCTCGTCCTTACGCTCCTGTCTTCTCATGCCCTCCTGGGAGCTGATGAGGCTTACTAAAGGGGACTTTGGGGGTGCAGAGGGAACACCCCAAACCCAACAGGGATGTCACAGCCATCCATGGTGAGCAGGCTGTGGGGGAGTTGAGCCAGCGTAGTGGTGGCTGTGAAAAACTACCTCTTCTTCAAGAGAAGCAAATGCAGGACTGATATTTTTGTGGGTTTTTTTTTTTTCTTTTTAAGGACAAAAGTGAGTCTGGTGGTGTACTTGTCTGCAATGGAAAATAGCAATACTAGCATCTAGATAAATCATAGTGTTTAGAATGTAACGATGCAAAAACTCTTCTAAGCAGCTGAGAGCACCTAAGCAGAGTTGTTAAAATAATAGGTGCAGTTCTGCCTAATATTTAGAAACTTTGAACCCGTGCTGAAGGACAGGTCATGTTTTCAGGAACAACTACAGTAAAGGTACATCTTCGAAAGGAATCATAGAATGGTTTGGGTTGGAAGAAAACTTAAAAATCACCTCATTCCAACCCCCTGCCATGTGGTGGGGCACCTTCCCCTATCCCAGGTTGCTCTAAGCTCCATCCAGCATGGCCTTGGACACTTCCAGGGATGGGGCAGCCACAGCTTCTCTGTGATAGGGCCTCACCACCCTCACAGTCAATAATTTCTTCCTAATACCTAATTTAAATGTCTTCTCCTTTAGTTTAAAACCATTCCCCCTTGTCCTAACCACAGAATATGTCAAAATTGAAGGATCCCATAAGGATCATCAAGCCCAACTCCCTGCTTCTCACAATACTACCTAAAGCTAAACCACATGACTAAGAAAGCTGCGCCAGCTGAAGCTGAGCCCCCTCGAGAACAAGATGAAGAGCTCCTTATTGCAGTGCTGGTCCTTTGTGGTGAGACTTCTCGAGGACTTAAGTGCTCATAGTCATGGCAATCCCGAGCAGAGCTGGTGGTGTCAGGGCCCCATCCGAGGGGTCGGCAGAAGGCAGTTTAGAGGCAGATCATCATTTTGGTTTGATTTTCTGCGTCATCGCTGGGAGTTATGACACTGAATTAATTCTCCGGGCTGCAGGTCCCCAGGGGACAGCACCAACCCTAGCAGGGCTCATCTGGGCGATGGCGTTACCGCGGCCTGACGAATCATGGCGCACGAGCGGGGCGGACGCTACTGTGCCTCGTGTGCCGCCGGCTGTGCCTGCCACCCCCTCCCAGCTGGGACATCACTCCCCTTATCTTGTGGTTGCCATGCCGTCCTGCATCAGCAGAGTTGTTAACTTGCAGTTAAACGTGCTGTTGGTGGACAGAAGGTCCATAAGGGCAAGAGGAGAGAGAGGTGTGATGGGTCACACAAGGCCGCCTGGCTTGGTGACCAGCAGTGGACACCAAGGAGGGGGTGAGAGGAGCAGGGTATGCATGCCATGCTGCTTCCCAGCAGTGCAGTCCCCTTCTTATTGGTTGGACTTGATGATCTTGAGGTTTCTTTCCCCTGTAAATACTGAAAGGCTGCAAAAAAGTCTCTACAGAGCCTTCCCCAGGCTGAACAACCCCAACTCTCTCAGCCTTTCCTTGTAGGAGAGATGCTCCAGCACCCTCTGAGCAACTTTTCGTCCTCCTCCTAGGACACCGTGGTCATCTTAACAGAACTAGAATAGTTTGGTTTGGGAGGGACTTCAAAGATCATCCTGTTCCACTCCCCTGCCATGGGCAGGGGCAAGTTTCACTATCCCAGGTTGCTCCAAGACCTGTCCAACCTGGCCTGGGACACTGCCAGGGATCCAGGGGCAGCCACAGCTTCTCTGGGAACCCTGTGCCAGGGCCTGCCCACCCTCACAGAAAGAATTTCGTACTAACTAATTTCTATCTAATCTAAATCTCCCGTTCTTAAGTTTAAAACCATTCCCCCTGGTCCTATCACTGCCTGCCTATGTAAAAAGTCACTCTCTCTTGTTTTTATAAACACTTTAAATACTAGAAGGCAGCAGTGAGGTCTTCCTGGAGCCTCTTTTCTCCAGGTGAACCTCCCCAGTTTCCCCAGTCAGTCTCCAGAGGAGAGGAGCTTCAGCCCTCAGAGCATCTCCATGGCCTCTTCTGGACTCAGTCCAGCAGGTCCGTGTCTTTGGTATTGCTTGTATTGGTGTTGCTTTGGTAGCTGATGGTGTGATTTATTTATTTTTACCCAGCATGTGAGGGAAGTCTTCATTGTGTGTGCAGTTGGAGGGTGCTGTTGGGTCAGTAGGGTGTAGGATGGGTCACAGGGAAAGAATGCAAGAGCCATCCCCAGGCAGACAGCCAGACGAGATGGACAACAAAACACCTCATTCAGTGTTTCACCTCTGAAAGTGAACCTCAAGGTGCCTTTTGGCAGAGGACTGCTCTCAGCATCTCCCCTTTGGCTGTGAGGAAGCTGAGGTGGAAAGGTGGAAAGAGTCTGTAGCTGGACCTTCCGCCACCACAGACCTTGCAGTGAACCTGTGGCCACCAGATCCTCCTTTGTGTGAGCCCTGCCACCCATGAGCCTGCCCTGCAGGGCTCCTCTCTCAGTGTCACACAGTGCAAAACACGTCTGACTACGTGATGCTGTTTCAGCCGGCCAGAATTGAGGGAAGGAAATATAGCGGCAGGTTCCTCTGCACTAGGAAACCGATCTGTTACTGAAATGGCTTTCTCTTTGGTGGAGTGTTTCCGGCAAGCTCCTCGGCACTGGAAATGGCTTTATCCATCTACACGTTGTTTTCCAGCATGAGATCATGGAGGTGTTGTCAGCAGTTGGTTGCTGGAGCGAATATGAAGTGAAATAACTTGTTTCTTTCTCGTGCTTTCTGTCCTCAAATATAAATGTGCCACTGCCTTGGAATGAGCACCCAGGGCTTCCTGGTGCCAAAGTGCTCCCCAAAGTATTTAACAACTGAGCTCTGAGATAAGGGCAGGCACAGGTTGGTACTTTCAGTGGGTATAAATGAAAGGCTTTATGGCACCTGCTGTCTCATACGATGTCGTTGAATGGAACCTGGCCCATTTGAAGAAGCCCAGCAGTACTTCAGTGGTGTGGTTGCATGGTTTGGGTGGCAACTTACAGTTTTTAGCCATGGCAAGGAACCAGCCTCTCAGCAAAAGAGCATCTTCCACCCACTCCTTCTCTCTGCAAGCCCAAGCTGGGGACATTGGCCCCGGGGACCTGGAAGGGAGCAACAAGCTGAAGCTCTGCAGGGCCTCCTGGCATGGTTAGTGTGTGAAGAAGTTGCCAGCTTAAGTTGTTTGGGCTCTTGTTGCAGAAACAATATTTCTGTCTGACCCCAGTTAGCAACTGATGTTTGCAAAATAAAGAAGTCAAAGCACTGGAAATACTTTCCATTCCGGCTCTTGTCTCAGCCCAAAATATTAGTATTAAAAATATTGCATCTATTATATGCAGCTAATAACTCTGCTGGCACATAAATCACCCAGGGATTTTTCATCTCCAATGTTTAAAAAAGAAAAAAAGTTAACTGTGCTCTATTTTGGGTATTTGTTAACTGTTTTGTTTCCATTTATTCCTACTATAGCCACAGCAGTCTGTCTCCAAGGGACCATCTGTGGGAAAGAGAGTCCCTAGATTGATTCAGAAGGTGTCAGGGTCATTGACAGGCATGAAGGCGCTGAGTCTCTGCTCTTTCTCTGATAATGTCTTTATTTAGCGTGACAGCCTCCAGGGCACGAGTGGACAACAGGCCTCTTTCTTTCATTTAAGCTAACATTGCTCCAGCCATTCCCAGCATTGTGCAGATGTTATGGATCTCCCTAATTTCATGATTAAAGGTGGGGGTGCAGGTCCCCAAGCGACAAGGGCCAACAGCTACGTGACATCAGAGCTGCAGAAGGTGGCCCAGGTTTGTGCCTCCCCCCAGGCAGTGTGTTCCCATCCAAACTCACAAGTGAAAACTCATCCAAGAGAAATTAAATTTTGGGAGTGAATCAGACCCTGGCACAGCTTAGCAGTTCCGTGGGAGTGTTAGGGGTAGCATGAGAGAGGAGGCAGGAGTGGGGTCAGGAGCAGAGAGCTCCTCTTGTTGAAGGTGACCCTGCTCGTTGCGGAGGGGGTTGGTTAAATGACCTGTAAAAGGCCCCTTCCAACTCAAACCATCTATAATTCTATGAACTCTTCTTTTGACAGTGGAATAGAGTTAAGTAAACATTCAGGGAACAGCTTAGGATTGTCACTGGGTTGCAATAAGTCAATTTCCAGATCAATCCTGGCTCCCAGATCTCTCATTAAATGCTATAGGCTGCTGCATCTTGTTTAAAGAATTTAGTTTAATGTGTTTGATAAAGGATTCTGGCACACTGAAGTTCAAAGCATCTCTGCAGCTTGGGTTGATGTTTTACTGGATCCCTGTGTCGGAAGTAATTGCTTGCCATTGACTTTGGGTCATCTCATATGTCTGGACAGCTGTCAGGAGATCCTGTAAAATCTTGCCTTAGCTCCTACAGGAAAGACATTTATTTCTTCACTAGAAAGCACTGGTATAAATAGGATATGGAAAAAAAAAAAAACCTAGGATGTCTCCTTGCTGCAGGTCAAAGAGGCACAGGGGTCTGAAGGAAGACAGCTGAACACAAAGGCAGCAGGTGGGGGCTCATTGTACTATTTAGGATGTGTCTTGGGGGACAGGACCACAGAGGGATGGTGGTGGGCTGTGTCTGTGCATCTTGGCGTGGGTTTAAAGTTTATATTGCTTGGAGGATTATCAGATCTCGGGTTAACTGATCAGCCTGGGTGTATTTTTAAAGTAGGCAGCCTGGAGTCTGAAGTATAAGTTCTTTTATTGCAAAGTAGTAAAAGATGATTCCATATTCATTCAAGCCACATTCTTACCAGTAGTCCAGGATCCATTTGTGTTTGGGAAACATTGTGTACTGTGGTCATGTCTTAATTTAAACTGTTTTGTCTAAACTGGACTCAGTTCCTTGTCACTGTGTTTCCGATGGATTTTATGTAATTTTTGCGATCTTGTTTACAGTACACTGAGAATCCAGTAGCATAATTCCAAGTAACGTAGTTCATGAAGAGAACCATTTCCAAGCAATTTCTACATGAAATCACAGCAGTGTTTTCTACACCAGTCCAGCTGTGAAGTCCAGGAGGTGCCTTCCTAGCTGGTTGCCCGCTCTGTGCGGCAAGGGCCTCCATCTCAACATCCCTCATGATTTGTGGGGGATCCAGCAAAGCATTAAAAGTGCTGTTTCAGAGCTATCTCGCATGCCATCTGTATTTAGGATGTCTTTCCCAAGCTGGTGTTGCAAAACAGCTTCTTAAATTCCTCCTGAAGATTCATTTCCATGAAGCTTAGAAGAAAATAGCTGACTCAGGCAGCTGTGCAGCCAAGCGTTGCAGAGTGTGAGGGCTGTCCCTGGGCCTCAGCAGCAGTGAGGTTTGCTTTTCGGTGCTTTTGGGTCCATCCCGGGGAGTGTTGTGCCACGTCCCCTCAGCCCAGCAGCGCTGTCTCTGCTCCTGCAGCACAGGGGCTGGCTGGTGGTCCTGTGGATGGGTTGGGAGAAGTTTGTCATTCATCCATTGGCTTGTGAGTCAGTGGGAACTTCGGATGTAAAGGCACAGAATCGCACTAATGGAATAATTCGGGTTCAAAGGGACTTCTAAAGCTTGTCCAGTCCCATCCTCTGCTATGGTTAGGGACATCTTTCACTAGACCATGGTTGCTCAGAGCCCTGTCCACCCCGGCATTGAATGTTTCTAGAGGTAGGGCATCCACCACCTCTCTGAGCAACCTGTGCTGGTATTTTACAATCATCATTGTGAAATTCAGTACCACCATGTTAGTTTATAGTGAGTCTAATTATGCTCTTGAGGACCAAAAAAAAATCACCTCTATCAGTGTCCAGGCCCAAAGGGAGGGTTTTCAGCAATTACCTCAGGACCAAGGTGATGAGCACTGTGGCCATGTAGGCAACTCACATGAGGGTTTAATAATGCTTTTCCCAGCAGCCAGAGACTCAGAGCCTCATCACAAACATCTCTCCCCTCACAGTGTTGTTTTGGTTGGCTGTGCTTGTCTTTTGGCGTTCATTGAATGTTTGTAAAGATGCATACATGTAAGACTTAAAGCATGCACTTCATCTCAGCTGTTCAAAGATGGTTTTAAATCTTGATCACCACCATTTTGACAGGTGGACTTTCTGCACTTCCAAGAGGCCGTGTCTGTCCAGATGATGTGGGCTCTAGATGATGTCTAGCAGTTGGGGTGGTCTCTACCCCGAAGAAAGGGGACAGAACGGCATGAAAAAAGTGTGAATAATTTCATTTTTGTTTTCAGGAGTGAACATGACATCTTGTTCCCTTCTCATCTGAGAAAAATGCAAACAAAAATGAAACTGAAGCCAAGTGAAACCAGTTTGAGAGAGAAAGCCAAAGGGAAAACATAACACAAATCCTGTGTTCTTCATCCTTGGAGCTGGTGGTTATTGCTTTCTGTGGGGTTTTGAGGTTTTTTATTAAATTGTGTGGAACTGTCAAGCTTACTTGAGTGTTTCCCATTCTCAGCCATAGCAAGGATAGAAAATGTCAGGGGCTGGGCTGTGATGCTCCTGCATCAAAGCAGTACTGAGTTATCATTATCCATGCACGTGAAATATCAGAGTCCCTTTGATGGAGGTAGGCTTGCTGAAGAGTACTCCTGGGGGACGTCAGGCCTCTAGAATAGAAATTCAAACCTTTTTCCTCATTATATTGATAGCAATATTCCCCAGACCTCTTGGGACCATTTTGCATGCTATAAAATTCCACCAAGTCCTGACTGGGATCCTTCAGTCTCTCCAGTTTGGACCACAACATCTCTTAAATGCTCAATGCCAGTGATGATGGGTGTTTCTGACCACAGCAGTACTGCCATGCCCAAACCTCTCTAGCTTCAGGATATGCTGAATCCTATCTCTGCTTTGGGATACCAGTCCAATTGTTTGTGGTCTGACTGGAATATACTTATTCAGTTCAGAAAAACTGGGCCTGGAGGCATGAGTTTGTTCAGGGGATGTTTCAGAGGATATTTCTTCTTCCTGCCCTTTCCTCTTCAGTCTGAGTTTCCTGGGCAGCTAGCTAGTACAGCCAGGAGTAGCCCACATGTTAAACTGAGAATTTTACTCTTTCGGTGGTGACTCTAAGGGGGAGGGGGTCCTTCTTAATTTCCGTCCCTCAATGAAAAATTGTGTTGAGATTTTCAGAAAGAGAGACAGGTGGCCTGACATCCCACAGAGTGAGCCCCACCAGTCCTCCATTTGCAGGAGCAGCTGCTGAGTTCCTTGCTCTGCTCTCCCAGCTTTGAGGGGTGTCAAGGCTAAGAGGGATCTGAGAGTGGAAGGTTCAACATAGTGCATTCCTGCA
>WAAG01029200.1:73803-101885 GCA_013390105.1 Tichodroma muraria
TAACAGCGCTGGGCTTGGCCACCGGAGGCTCCAGGAGCCGCTGGCACACGGGTCCCGTGCGGCGCTGGGAGTTACTGGAGAGCCCTGGATTAAATGTCCGGCTGCGTGCTTTGAACTTGCCACTTCTCCCAAGCGGAACGGTGGCTGTGGGAACCACCCGGCTCCTCTGCGGCCTTTCCATGGCAAGGGAGAGTGGTGGGGGCCAGGGAGCGCCGGGCAGCACCTCTCTGGAGGGCGGTGGTGAGGTGAGGGAGGGGTTAATGGACCCCAGGATGTCAGGTTTTAACGGAGTGCAGAAAAAAGGGCAGTTTTGCACCGATAAGGAAGGAGGGGATGGGGACAGGAGCTGTGCCACACAACACTAGGAGCTGGGAATAGTTGAGCCAGACCCTAAATCAAGCAAGCAGTGGGTTTGCACTGCACGTCAGTCCTCAGTCCCAGCCCAGGGGTGGGCTTTGTAGATCATGCTGAGCTGCAGATGGAGGTGGCCACAGGGGCACTGAGGTAGCAGTGGGCATCACCGGGGATGACAAGGGGATTGTCCCCACTGCTGTGCAGGTCTCTGGGGTCCAGAGTCTAACCAATGCGGCCACACTCATGGCTCTGCACAGGAAAGGGATTTCATCTAGACTAGCAGTGCATCATGCACTTGAGAGTTTGATGGAAAGCAGGAGTCATTTTCTAAAAAAAATCCCTTTCAGTTTAAAGATTGGCATATTTGATTTTGATTCAATGTGCTGGTAAGGTTTTATACCTTATACTTTGCAATGCTCAGATGTGTTGTGCGAAAAATAGCCGTCCTCATTAGTCCATAAATTTATGTGTGGTTTATCCTGGCTTCTTTTCACCTTGGCAGGGGCCAAGATTTCAAGCTGTGGTGGGGACCAGCCTGTACTCCAGCACATGATGGGACCACAGGGATGGTACTTGGTGTCTCTTTGTCTCTCCAGGCAGTGGATGCCCTGGGCATCTCCCAGTGATGGTGAAGCCCAGCAGAGGCTCCATCCTCTTGCTTGTGCACGTTGGTGGTGAAGAGTGTCAGGAGCACTCCTGGCCAGATTGCTGCTGCTTGCTAAAAGCACAGCTGAGTTCAGAGCGAGGAGTTTGGGTGGTGGGGCCCGTGCACACCCTTTGCATGGGCTGAAGCCCGGAGCAGAGGCTGTTCTGGGCTCTAGGTGGAGACTGCAGACTGCTCAGCCTGCCTGCATCCTGCCTGCAGCCCTGGGACAGAGCCAGGCAGCAGCCTCCTGCTGGGGTGGGCTCCTGGCTGCCCCCAGCCGTTGCTGGTGGGTGAGGATGCTGGGGGTCCTGGTAGAAAAAGCAGAAATAAATAATAATAATAATAATAATAATAATAATAATAATAATAATAATAATAATAATAAAAGCCTGAAAATTCATTTATCCATTGATGAGAGGTGAGGAAAGGCAGGGAGGGGGACAATTCAGTGTTGAAACCTCTCCAGATCAGGCTGAACTGGCATCAGCTCCTACTCTCTTGTTTGCTCCCAAAAGGCTCAAACCCATGGGATGTGGGAGTGTGTTCATGCCAGCACAGGGGCTCAGCTGGCCCAAGGCACCCTCCTCACAGACCATCTGCTCTTGCCTGCTCCAGCCCAAATCCAGCTCAGGCTGCTGCAGCCACCCCAAGGTGGGGATTTCGGGATGCTGCAGGGTTGGACAATCCCTGCTCACCACACCCACAGACACCCTACTGTGCCCAGCCCTGCTCTTAGCTTATTCCCTTCACCTCACCTGAGCACAGGAGTTTTGGAGACCTCATTGGAACCTTGTGATGCATCACCGTGCCTGAGACTCATTCCATAAACCCCACACTCCCCCGGTCATTTTGTCAGGGAATGAGGCATCCTGCTGACACAGGAGCACCATGGAGAAGCAGGTTCCAGGGACATCACCTCCTGTGCTAAGGCCAGGGCCGATGGATGGGCCAGGATCAGCCCAAAGATGGGATTTGGGTGGGATGTTGGAGAGGGAAGCCCCTTTTTTTCTCCATGGGAAAGGGGGAAAATGAGTTAATGTGCTTTGCCTATCCCTGGCTTTACTTGGACACAGACCCGTAGCATACAGAGGATGCTCTTGTGCCCACCAGCAGGAAATTTCTTGTTTTAAGGTTTTCTAGCTGAGTCACAAGTTTCTGTACCAGATTCAGTTTCCAGCCAAGTGAGCCTGACTGCTGTGGTGGCACCCAGAGGGATGGTCCCATGGGACCTGCAGCTTGAGCACCCTCAGCATCCCCCAGGCATGCTTAGGCTCAGGGTGCTTTCATTGCCAGGTGTTTTGGTGTGTGGCTGTCTATCAGAATCTGGATTTGGAGAATGAATGCTTCTAGCAAAGTCCACATCCCCTTTGCCTCCCCTTTGGTGTTCATTTTGCACGGCCTCATCTTTTCCTGCTGCGCACGTTTAAACAAAATGCAAACTGATGGTGGGAAGTGGCTTTGGTGGGTCCTGGGAGAAGAGGAGCCAGAGGACACTTGAGGGGTGAGGAATGAGGCTTGAGAATTATTTCAGGTCCCTGTCCTACAGCTTGCCAGGCCCCATACTGATGCAGAACACAGCATCCAAATTCTGGGGACATCAGTGAACAATGCTTGTCTGGAAGATGCTGCCCTACCTTGACACATCCTCTGGTCTCATCAGCAGTGCTGCCATTCCTGTAGTGTCTCCCCTGCTCCTCCCCTCACTGAGCAATCCAAAACACTGCTTCCTTTTCCTCTCCCAGCGAAAAATTCCTCCACTTTCCTGCTTCCTTTTTTTAAAATTACTATTGCTCTAAGTATTAATTTTTTGTTAAACAGAGGATAAAACAAGCATCTCTGGCAGTGCTAGGAGTCCAAACTCAGTGCTAAAGCCAGGCTGGACAGGGTTTGGAGCAACGTGGTCTAGTGGGAGATGTCCCTGTCCGTGGCAGCGAGGTTGGAACAAGATGATCTTTGAAGGTGCCTTCCAAACCAAACTGTTCTGTGATTCTGTGGTAGCACTTCCTGTCCAGCTGCAGCAGGAACTGAAAGTGAGGACAGCAAGAAGAAAGTGTCCACCAGCTAAGGAGACAGTCTCAGGCTGGAAAAACAAAACCTTTCAATTTCTGCCTTGTTCGTAAGAGTAAGGTGTGTTTCCTTGCATCTCTAATATTCCAGCCATGCCATCCAGTGATCTTACACGGTGATGCTCCAAGTCTGCCAACATATGGCAAAATACATCATGGTAATCATGGACATTCCTTTAGAGATCCAAAGGAGGGAGAAATAGAGGGCTTTTGCATGTTGATTTTTTTGTTTTCTGCATCACCTTTGTGTGATCATAGTTTTCCCAGCATGGATGGGCAGCTTTGGAGTCATTGTAAGGTGCTCCATCCCTGTATGCTTCAGGGGATGAGCGAAGAATATTAATGCATCTTTCACATCCATTAAAAACAAAAAAAAAGCCAGTCAAATGCAACATTTCTTACAGCAAAAGCTCCCTGGCTACATAGAATTTGTAAATATTAGCCTCTGAGAAAGATTTTCGGAAGTCCTTTGTGTAAATAACAATTTTTTAGCAGACTGGCACTTCTCATCCAGGTCTCGATTTTCAAGTGGTCGCTTGTCCCCCCATATCCCAGAGCTGCAGTTTCAGCAGGGAGATCCAGCACTGGTACACGATGCCCAGGGGGTTCCTAGTGGTGGGGGAGACGTGGTGAAAAAGCAGAGAGGAGATAAGAAGGGTGACAGCCCCTTTGCTCTCCAGCGTGTTTGCTCAGCAGTGCTGAGTGCTGGGCCAGAGCCACCACCTCCCTGCAGACTAAACAGTTGCAGTGTTTTCTCTCCCATGACCGAAAGAATTTAGTAAAGGGTCCCGGTATGAAACTTTACACGAACTCTGGGTGCCACGAATATCTCTGGCTGGGAGTCTGTTAACTCCTCCAGTTCCTTGATCATCTGCGTGGTTCAGTCCCAGGGCAGATGAAAGGAAGACCCATCCCACGATGGATCTGGCCAGCTGCCTGCAGGACCCCCCATGTTCTCCCACCCACCGAGTCTTTGTGCATCCATCTTTCTGGGTTTGTGTTTTGGCTTGGGTTTTTTTGGGTTTTTTTCTTTCTTTCTTTCTTTTAAAGGAGAGAGCCAAAAAGTCTGGCCATAATGGAGCTCTGGAGTCCTCCAGTTCAGGAAAGGCATGGACCTGTTAAAGCGAGTCCAAGGGGAGGATTCTCCAGAGGGCTGGAGCCCCTGTGCTCTGGAGCCAGCCTGGCAGAGCTGGGGGTGCTCACGTGCACAGGAGAAGGCTCCAGGGAGAGCTCAGAGCCCCTGGCAGGGCCTGAAGGGGCTCCAGGAGAGCTGCACAGGCACTGGGGACAAGGCCTGCAGGGACAGCACCCAGGCAATGGCTTTCACTGCCAGAGAACAGGGACAAGTGGGATATTGGGAAGGGATTGCTGGCTGGGAGGGTGGGCAGGCCCTGGCCCAGGGTGCCCAGAGCAGCTGTGGCTGCCCCTGGATCCCTGGCAGTGCCCAAGGCCAGGTTGGACATTGGGGCTTGGAGCAACCTGGGACAGTGGAAGGTGGCAGGTGGGTTGGAAGGAGATAACGTTTATAAGGCATTTCCAGCCCTGATTCTATAATACCTCGTGCCCCTTGGGCCTGTTTGGAGCCACCTGTGTACACCGATGTCCATCCATAGGTTGTCCATCTCCCTATGCTACCCAGCTCAGGGGCTTCCACTTCAGGGAGAGGTTTTGGGGACAGGGGAAACCTCTAAGGCTACATTCATCCTTTGATCCTGGCTTGCAGAGAAGCAGAGATCAAGTCTCAGTGTCTTGCCCAGCTCAGCAGATGGGTGGTCCCAGTCCCACTTCATGGTGAACACCAAGAGGGCACTTCCTAGGAGGGTCATAGCATCCCACAGGAGAACATCCTGCTGCCAGCTACCAGGCACCCAGCAAAATCCCTCTGTGGAGTGAACTGATGTGAGCCAGGAGTGCCTGTGCAGTAAAGCTCCTGATGTCAAACAGGATTAGCTGCCTGTCTTTCCCTGCCCAGTTTCATTCATTCACAGGCAAGCTGGCCTTTCAATGGACACAGCTTCATTTCTAGTGCAAGTGCATTTCCTTCAACCCTGATGCCTAGACAAAGGAGCACCTTCCTCCACAGTCAGTTTTCCTCATCTTATATCACTCTTTTCAAATTTGGCCTGTCCCCACAGATCCCTCATCACCTCCACCTTATAAAGAGGACAAATTGCATGTGCAAAAATTAGAGTAAGAATGACAAAATCCAGCTGGTCCCTGCTGCATCTTCCCTCCTGGCTGCAAGGCTGGGCATCTCCAGGCATGGCATTTGCAAGGAGGATCCATCTATCAGCCTCACTTGGGGTGCCGGTCATCACCTCAACCTGGTGTTGGGAGTGGGATGAGCATTTTCTCAGGCACAGAAATGAGCAGATTTAGGGATGGTGCTGGGGCTCAGACCCTGCCGTATTGTGGAGAAGGGTTTGCAAACTGCCCTCCAAAACAATCCCCACCCATGTGAAGTAGCCTGAAAATAGGATTTCGTGAGATTTCTTGAAACCATTATGCTTCTACACTGAGCTTGTGCCATGGGAAATGCAGCCCATGGGATGGGAGATTTATACTAATACATTTTTCCATAAAGTGGGAGTATCAGCACTGCTGTGGGTGCTGGGATGAGCAGGGATTCGCTGTGCTTGATCCTCTCTCATCCTACCACCTCCATGTAGTGAGGAGGGGATTGCTGGCCTAGGGGTGGGATGCTCTAGAGAACATGGATTCTCTCTGTTTCAGGGGGAGGACTCTCGGTGTCTACAAAATTCCCAAGGTAGCCCAAGGTTTCCTGTGCACACTCATAAAGGCAAAGGGCACATCACTGCCTCAAGATTCCCACAGTACTGAGACATGCAGGAATAAAATTAATATAACAAGGAACTCTGCAGCCTTGCTGCAGAGGAGCAAGGCTGCTGAGGGGGAGCTGCTTTGTCAGGGCATTTCATGGGGTATCTGCACGTCTGGGTCAAACGGGTGTCCTGGCTGCTCTGATGGCAACCCAGAAAGAAAATTAATCTGTGTTTCTTTGTGGTCCCCTGTCTCCCTTCCAGTCCCTCTCCGTGGGACTGAGAGATTGGCTTGTGATTCTCAGAAGGTGATTAGTTCCCCGTGTCTGTGTGTCCTGCAGATGGCAGGTCTGTCCCTTGCTCACTGCAAGGTCTGGCCGAGGCTGGTAATGATGTTTTGCTGTGTCTGGGTTCGTGGGATAACAGGTCTTTATGGTGATGATAAACCGCTGTTACCCAGCTGAGCTGACACCCTGGCACATGTTTGGGAACCCAGAAAGGTGTGAGATGGGAAGGACAGCAATAAAAATTAAGTGACAAGGAAGACAGCTCTGTCACCTGGGTAGTGCTGGAGGAGGCGCTGGCAAACATCCAGGGCAGAATGGTGTTTGCTGTGGGTTGTGTGCAGACCAGGCTCCTGAATTCACCCTCCTGGTCCTCTCAGAGCTTCCACCCGGACAGCGCTCCCAAGATCTCTAGCAACTGTGAGGTTAACAGCAAAACTTTTGTTTGCACATCCATCATTATGCTCCCACCAGGGTGATTTCAGCCTTAGCTAAACCAATATTTAACTGCTTGCACCTCTGCAGCCCCTCAAGGACCTCACAGACAGCACTGGCTGAAGCCATGAGACACCCACATTGGGTGGGTAATTGCTGCTGATGCCAGATTTGGAGCCAGACGGAGAGGTCAGAGTGAGAGTGGGGGCAGGAGGTTCAAGTGACCACTCACCTGGTCACCTCTAGGTGTTTGTGGACATGAGAAGTATCCACAGCTACTCTTGGCTCTGGTCATCAGGTGCCTCAGTTACCCAAACGTGGCAGTGTAAAATGGATTATGTTTCTTGTCCTGGGAATTTGCCTAGTCTCTGCTTTAGAAAAAATGGTTTTCTGACCTCATTTTCCCCTTCATGCCCAAATCCTTCTGAGAGGAATGTCTGCCTGATGGCCACAGAATCTTTGCTGAGTTGTTCTTGCCGAACTGGAAGAATCCCGTATCCCTGGAATTGTTCAAGGCAGACTGGATGGGGCTTGGAGCAACCTGGTCTAGTGGAAGGTGTCCCTGCCCGTGAAGGGAGTTGTAAGGAGATGTGTTGTAAGGCCCCTTCCAACCCAGACATCCTGTGATTCTGTGAATTGGTCAGTGACATCTAATGCAAGCTACAAATCATCCGGTGGTCAGATGATGTGTGGTAGGTGTCTGTGGGGTGATGGTCACAGTTCTAGAGGCCTGGACCCTCACCATGTGGTGCATTTCAGAGCCCTCTGTGATTAGAACCATTCTCAGAGCTGTGGCCATTATCAAGTCAGGTCCATGCTGAAGGTCACTGGTAGGATTTCCTGCTTTTCCCAAAACAGCCAAAACATCCCGAGAAGATGTTCAAATGGTTCTTGTTCAAATGGTGCAGATCCAGCCTGGAGGAAGCGATGTGATGAAAGCCTGTGGGAGTGAAATGCATCATGGCTGGGTGAAGCCAGGACCTCTTCAAGGCTGGGCACAAGGTGTCATCTGTAATTTAAAAGCTTTATCTGCTTTAAATGTCAATAGCTCCTTTGTTGGAGTCATAATAATTGCCATGATTTGCATGTCTCAGTCACACACCCCAGAGCACTTCACAGAGGAAGATGAGCAAATCATTCCCGTTTGTTGCCAGATGGGAAATCAGGGTACAGAGGTGATTTGAGCCCACACAGTGTTGGAAATAAACCTCAATCTCCTGTGCTGCTGTTCTCCAGGTTCTGCATGGAAGCTGTAGGCTCAAAGCAGATTTTCTGTTGTCGCGTTACTCTGCTTTGTCTTGTCTCTGTGCTGGCAGTAGCGTGGGTAGAAATGGTGTGAGGGGATCTCAGCGAGGTTCTGTCCTTGGGTGCAGGCAGAGAGGCCAGGAGGGGATGGCTGGAGCAAGAGGAGAGCCCATGGAAGAGCTGATGGTCCCATTTCACGTCCCACGACCTCCAGCAGTTTTTGTAGTGGTGTCTGTGAAGTGAGACTCTCCCAATGAAGCTGTGGGTGGTACAGAGGAGCTCAGTGAGACTCCACAGATCCATGGGCAGAGGTATTTGATCGCTCCCTGGTGCTGTCACAGGATTCTCCAGCACCTCCTGTGCTCCTTCCAAATGTCAGTGCTCCAAACCACTCATCTCAGGGGTTTATACTCCTCAGGAAGCAAAGCCGCACACCAGAACCTCCTCCAAGCCAGGACCTAAATGCACATAGTATTTAAATTCTAAGCGGGGAATAATGCAGTGATGTTAATTGTGCAAAATGTGATTTATGAAGCCCTTTCTAGGAAGGTCTGGGAAGGGACCAGGCAGAGGCTGTGCTTCTTCAGGTCAGCAATAAGGGAGAGAAGCTGTCCAAACCTCTACCCACCAGTTCCCTCCTCCAACCTATTGGATTTGTGTCAGCCCTTTCCAAAGAGCCATTTAGGGCTCCAGCATTTCGCAGAACATTGCCAGTAAGATCAACTATTTAGCACAGCCTATCTCAGCTTTTTATATAGCTCTTAGCACAGATATCTAAGCATCATATATTTCTTTTTGTGCAGTATTTGTGACTCAGTATTTCCTGCCTCCTTGACAATGACTGAGTAAACAGCAGAGCTGCCAGAGGAAGAGCCCTGTGTTTACAGAGCAACAAACCCAAATGTGCCTTTTTTTTTTCCCATCAGAAGGTGGCAATGCTTAAATTAGCCCTCATTTTTATCCCTCACTAAACTTTTGCCCTCGAACTTGCTGCTACCAGAGTCAGCTATGGGTCGGTGGGCCCAGATCTGGGGAAAAGTTATTTGGAACGTGTCGTAAAAAAAGTGCGGCGAACTCCCAAGGGAAGAATTTTCGGCTGCAGCTGTCTGAGCTGGAGTGAGGGCTTAGATCCCATGGCAAAATGCTGCCTCTCATCCCACCTGACTCTGCTGCCCACCAAAAATGTTAGAGGATGGATTTGCCTCCTCTCCCACAGAGTGGCCGTTCTTCTTGGCTCTTCTGGCTTGTTCCTACTCTTGGAAAGGTCTCATGTCCACGGTCATAGGGCAGTGTTGCATGAACTGCACCTACACTGGGATGAGGAGTGGGCTTTCACGTGACTGCAAGAGTGAACACCCCCAGGAAAAAAGCATTTCAAACTTCCATTGCTGGCAGGAACCTCAGCCAAGCTGACTAAGATCCAACAGGGGATGTCAGAGGTTTTGCTGAGCCCCGGACCATCTCTGTGAATAGAGGGCACCCTGACCTACCCATGGTGAGGCCCAACGTGATGAACTTGCTTAGCCTTCAGATTTATGCCCCAAACTTGTCCTGCATGAGAGCTCTTTAGAGGTCCCCTTGGCGTCCCCCCAGTTGCTACATGGTTTCCCAATGAATTCTTCTCCCAAACCAGGCAGAGGAGGAAGACCAACCCTACCTGGTATAAATACATTTTATTTTAAACTATAGGCACTGAAGGAAGGTCATCCAGTAAACACGTCCAGATTATCTACAGACCAGAGCACCCCCAAATTAGTAATACAACTCATGTTTGCAAATACAGCCAAACTGATGAAAGATAATTTGCTTACTGCCCTGACATCACCACCTAAGCATGGGGCAAGCCAATCCACAGGTTATTTTTATATAACTCTGTGAGGCATTTCCAGAGCAAATAAAGTTCAGTGGGCAGGACAGTGACCCGGCTGTCTGGTTCCAGAGCTTTTCAGCCCCCTCAAGGCTCGTCATCAGTGCGTGGAGGTCTGTGGGTCAGGGCACGGCTCCATCGGATGTGCCCCAGGCACACAGGACGTGGGGTTTGTTCTCTGCCGGACGGTTCCTCACCTCTCCCACGTGCTGGCTCTGGCTCATCCGTTTGGGTTGCATAGCCTTTGGAGCTGCTCTCAATGTTCTCAAAGGGTCACAGGGCCTGCTGTGGGCATGGCTGACCTGCAGCAGGTGAGTGACACACGTAACTCCATTAATCAGACAGCCCAGCTGAGCCTCGGTGACAGCAGTGGTCTCCTCAAACACCCCAAGGCAGGTGAGACACTTCTGCATGGGCGGCACTCAGTGCACACCATGGTACAGGTCAGACCTGCAGTCTGAAGGCCAAATTTAAGGACAGAGCTCCCTGGACCACCTTCCTGGTGCATGCTGAGACACTGGAGTAGCACCACACTGAGGCAGGTGGGTTTCTCAGGATGCTTCAGGATAACCCCTGGCACTGCAAGTCCAGCTGCCATGGAGACTCCTGCTAAGCCCAGTTCTGGCCTGTAGGCAAGTGTGGTCTGGAAAAATTCCTCCCACTGGCAAGATGCTCTTCCTACTTTGTCAGAGGAATCAGTATCACTCCCCTCCTTATGCAGAATATGTGCAGATCACCTCCTTTTGCAAAGTTTGGCCCAACCTGAGTCCGCAAATGGAGCAAAATTATTTCCACTGCAGCAACGCATTCTGGGTGGAAATGTTCGTGGTACCTTCTGCATCCATCCCACATTCCATCCCCTACTCCTGTCCTTCATGGGGGTCCCTCAAAGTCTGCACAAGCTTTTCTGTGGCTGGAGGAGGGGGGACTACAGACCCCTTTCTTTTACAAGGATCTCGTTCAGCTGCAAAGGTGGGGCAGTGTTCATTGATGTCTCTGCATCACCCACCGGGTACCACAGGATGAAAAAAGGAGGGTGATGTCTGTGGAATCCTTCCCTGCCTAGCTCCCATCCCAGGACTAATAAGTTTGGTTTGGTTTGCTGGTTGGTTTATGGAATTTCCAAGGGGTTGGTGGGTGGGTTTGATGATTTGGGGGATTTTTACATAAAATACCTTTTTTAAAAGAAAATGTTGAAGAGTCAGTTTTCTTTCTTGCAAGGGTGCAGAGCAGGGCATGTTTGAAGCAGGAGCAGGAAGGAGTAGAGTTTCCTGCAGTGGTCTTTATTCTTTCCCAGTAATCTGGGACTGCAGAGCCCGTGCAGTTATCCCAGGCTGCTAGGAATTTCACAGCATTGCCCAGGGATCCCAAAATACAGCACAGCTCCCTGGGTACGTGAGTGTGGAGCTTCTGGAGTGAGGAGGTGCTGGAGGGGCATCCAGGCTTGGAGAGGCAGGATGGGTTGGGGGCTGCAGCTGGCTGGGATGCTGCATGAGATGCAGGAGACAGGAGACAGAGGGGAATCAAGGAAAAGCTCCAGCATTCAGAGGAAATTTTGTGTGCATTATATGGGTGGTTGGGGCAGATGAGGGGCATGGGATGCTCTTGCCTGGCTTTTTAATTTTTCATTAATCAGGATATCATATCTCTTTGACTTTTTTTTTTTTTTTTTTTTTTGGCATTAAAATTCTATTGGAAACTCCAGAACAAGTAATTGGGTAACCTTGGGGTGATAGCCTGAGCTGGCAAGTAAGTCCTCCATCACTGCCCAGGGACTGGCTGGGTAACAGGCAGTGGTTGGTGGACAACTCTGTCACTTGTTTCTCTTAGGGTTCTGTTNTGCAAACTCCCACGGAGAGTCTGGGGAGACCCAACAGGATTTGGCTGCAGGTTGACTTCGAAGTCGCAGACACGGTTGGGCAACTGACTTATGGAAATGGGTGTAGAGAGGAATTAGTCATCACTGTTTGGTTAATAAGTGCCTCGGCTATTTTACAAGTCCTTTTTCCTGCATATGCAAATACATATTTTATTTTTCCTTTTGTAATGAAACATATAAATAGCTCCTGCCTTGGATCTTCTGTGCATACAGTTGTGTCATGAAAATAATCATCAAGCTTTTGCCTGGCTTTCTTTAGCAGCTGCTTCACTTAGCTTTGTTCTAAAAGGAAGATATCCTGTGTGTTGTCCAGGGCAAGAGAGCAAACTTTGGTGTGGTGGCTTTTATATCTCCCCAGCTTTGCAGAGAGCAGCTGCAGGTCAGAGTATTTGCAGCAGCAAAGCCCTTTGTCTCAGGCAGTAAGAATAAACTGAGATGAAAAAGATAGAAGGTAATTTATTTAGTTGCTGGATTTCAAAGGTTGTGCAACCTGCACTGGGAGCTCGCAGTGTGGAGAACGAACTCGTCCTCTTCTTCAGTATTCCCCTGCATAGTGTCTACTAATTTTAGTACCAAGGAAAGGTCACTCTGGAGACAGACAAAGTCGCATGGGATGTCATGCAAGAACTTCTGCAGCATCTCTTAGAGCCCAGGGAAACGTTCTTAACTCTGAGCACAATGCTCTCCCTTGTGCCATCCTCTAGAAGGGTTTTTATTTGCTTTTCTGTGTTGCCTTGTGCTCTTTGCCATGTGTTTCCATCACATACATCCCTTTTCATACCCTGCCTTTGGACAAACCCCTTCTTTCTGGAGGTCTGGTACAGAGGCAGGTATCTCCCTCTGTGCTTCCTCCTGATGCTGATCCATAAATCACGTCACTGGGATAATCCTTAGTCATAGCAACCATCAGCTCAGGCGCAGGGTGACCTTTTAATGCCAAGCCCAGGCTGCCCTGATCTTCTGGTCAGGCAGGCAGCCAGTCTCTGCCATTATTTTGTGAGATGCCAGAGAGCAGCCAGACCATTAGGATGCTCCTGGCCGGACACTGGGTCTGCTAAGGATACTGGAATGAATGGGCTGGGCAGGTCAACCTGGACCACCAAGCCCAGCATGGCCACCAGCATTTCCCCTGCATTTTATTTAACCTCTCTTGCTGCTTTTATTCAGTCCTGGTGGTGCTGGTTTAATTCCCTGCTCACTGAAAAATCAAGCCATCCAAACCCAACACAGTGGTGCATATGGAAAAGTGACCCTGTGTCTGCTGGGGGGGACAGCAGGGCGCAGAGGACAGACGCCATCTCTGCTGCAAGCTGTGGCAGTTATTGCAGGAGTTGGTGATATTTCTGCAGTACCTGCTTTCTGGTGGCTTCTCTCTGTTGAAATCGCAGCCGCTCCGCGCGCGTTGAGTAATCTCCCCGCTGTTACTAAAGAGTCAGTCTGTCTGTCTGTCCTCCCCCCACCCCGAGTTTCAATTTCCTCCTAATTGCCCCTCTAGACAGCCGTTGCCTCTGCTGTGGTGCTGCGGTGTTGCTGATGCAGCCTCTTGTCTCTGTGCCTCTTGCAGAAGGATTTCTCCATGCGGGAGGAGCTGCAGCAGCGGGACGTGGAGCGCTGGCTGGGGTTCATCACCTTCCTCTGCGAGGTCTTTGGAACCATGAGGAGCAGCACCGGGGAGCCCTTCCGAGTCCTCGTCTGCCCCATCTATACCTGCCTCAGGGAGGTAAATGCCTTCCCACTTTGTCCTTCCCCACCAGTGGGACAAGCTGTGGAGATGCCGTGTGGAGATGCCCACAGTCCATGGAAAGGCTGTGGCTGCCCCATCCCTGGAAGTGCCCAAGGCCAGGCTGGATGGGGTTTGGAGCACCCTGGGATAGTGGAAGGTGTCCCTGCCCATGGCAGAGTGTCAGTACTAGACAGAGGATCTTTAAGGCCCTTCCTACCCAGACCATTCTGGGATTCCATCTTTGCTTTATAATATCTAGAGGTTTGCTCTGCCAACACTTCAAAAGTTCCTACATCTGCAGGCACACTTGGCTCTCCTGCATATTGTTTTTCTGCTCATTAAAGCACAAAAATTAAAGCACGCACTCCCTTTATCCAGGGGTTAGAAGGGACCAACAGTTGAAATGGCAAACCAAGAACTGGAGTTTGCAAATCCCAATGTTGTGAAAATCCCCACCTAAGCAGCTTGAACAGTTTCTTAAAGCAGGTGAAGCCACCTGAATAGATGAGACAGACTGAGAGGAGGAAGGAGGGAGAGAAGGGAAGTCCCTAATGTCCTTAGATCCAACCCAGTGCAGCAGAAACCCAGCCTTTTCACCAGGGTTGGGGATTTTTCAGAACCTGATCTCCTGATGAGCTCATTGTCCAGCTCCCCATGGCTCAGAGTGGTGGCAGAAACTTCAGTGAGTACATACAGAAAAGACAACTCAAGTGTTAATGTCCCATAGAGGAAGAAAGGGCTTCCCTCCATCGTGTTTTAAAGATGGTTTTGTTTCCTGCTGGTGCCTGGAGAAGACTTTCTCAGAAAAGCCCGCCTTGTTGCCCAGGGTTGAGCTGTGAATCTCAAATTGTCAGTGGTGCTTCTGTCAGTCCATAAATAACTCGCTGTAAAATAAGTTCTCCACTAGACCTCAGGCAAGGGAAGGATAAAGAAAGTGCTGGTGATGACTTTTTTTACACGCATGGGAAGTTTCCCATGAATGCAAACACACCATAAACATTTTGTCTGGGTGGTAGTACTGTGGGCAGAGCTCACAGATGGTGACTGGAGCGGTGAGGAGTGCAGGCCTCACGATGAGGCAGACATATCCAGAGGAGGAGATGGGAGAGGGATGCTAAGAATAGCCGAACTTCCCCAAAATCTCTGCCCACGGAGTATGTGTCACCTTCTGGGGAAGATCTTGACGTCTAGCAAAGCCCCCGTGCCCATCCGCTTCCCATCGTAATCGTGACACAACACAGCCCAGATTCTGCCAGAGTTTTTCCCTGCCCACTCCTGTCTGCCCTCACCATGCTGTCACTGTCCCTCTTGTCACCTTTCTGCTCTGTGGGGACATGGTGGTGCGCTAGAGGTGTGCGGAAGGACATGAATTTCATATATCAAGGATATTTTTTGCTACAGGGCAGCTCCATAAAAAGATTCACTAATTATATCAAGATGTCATGCATAAATTTGCTTCTTAAAAATACATCTCTGTTCCTTAGCAGGACAGGTCTGTCCCTGTGGTGTTGTTTGTCACAAATTACTTTACTAGATGATCTTTAATAGCAAGATGATCTTTAGGTCCCTTCCAGGCCAAGCTAGTCCGTGATTCTAGGAGGACTCTTAGCTTGGCTGACATGGGTGAGGCTGACTCTTCTGTCTCCCCTGCCCCAAAATGCTTGGTCTGTGACTGCTCTCTCCACAGTGCTTTGACCTTGATTCATGCCATCCCTCTTCCATGGCTCTGGAATGAGTTTTCATTCTGACACCTTTGTTTGTCATTGCCAGCTAATCCTGCTGCACAGGGCCAGCCCAGGGCAGAGGGCCACCTATTTATCAGCAGTGCCAGCCTCTGAGATGGCTGCCAGGGCCAAAGGTGGGCTGCAGACACAGCTGAGGAGGTGGTAGTGTGCTTTTCCAGCTGCACCCTGGAGAGGACAGGGACATCTGCACAGGCTGACCCTGCTGAGTGCTCTGTGAGAGTGTGGAAAGTCCCTAACTCTGCAGAGTGCTCATCCTTTGGTGCTCCCCATGAACCACATGGGCTGGTGTCCCAGCGGAGGAGGAGGTGTCACCATGGCCTTTAAAGTTTGGGACTCCCACATGCCTCAGGACAGGTTCACAAGGTGTAGTAGCACTCACCATGGGTTTTTTCCCTTTCTACTGATCAGAACATGTATCCCCAAGTAGAGTCTCAGCCCCTCACCCCTAACTCCTTTCATATTGAGTTCTCCCACCAGTCTCCCTCTGTGCTGCCCACAGCTCCTTCTGCCTCCATCCACCCATCCTTAGTCCATAAATCATTAGCAGAGGCAAGATAACATCTTTCCCTCTGCCTGTCCTTTCAGCTCACTTGCTTTTTAGTTTCTATTTTTTTTTTCCCTTTTTCCCTTTTCCTTTATAGCTCTGGCAGACTCAGCCAAAGGTCAGTGAGGCAGTGAGCAAGAGGAAGGGGAAAATTGCCTGATGACTGAGGCAGGAATGTCTCTTCCCTTCCCCCTGCAAAGCTTCCTCTCTCCAGCTCCTTTCCCCCCAGATAAAAGCTTATTCACACCATCATTAGCAGGGTGGGAGGGAATGAGGGAGGCCATGAGGGCATCGGTGCTGGGTGGGGAGGAGCTGGGGACATGGCTGGGACACTGAGTGACAATGCCAGCGCTATTTATCGATCAGCGTGGATGGGTTGGTTTTGTGGGCTGGGGAAAAAAAAAAAAAAAAAAAAAGGCAAGTTCATTTCAGGTGAGGCTGGAGTGATAAATGCTGGGGTTTGCTGGCTGATCGATTGGCGCCCTTCGCTGCCCTCAGGGAAGCAGGCAGTGGGTGTTTAAACGTGGCAAAGGAAATTTGGGCCAGAGCTGCCACCTCACCCAGGCAGCCTTCTGGGAGCCAAAGGAGTGGCTGTGCCCCTTGGCTTGAGCACAGTCCACACCAAATCCCCATCCCATGGGGCTCTGCTGCATCCAACTCCATTACTTGAGCTTGAAATGGGAGAAGGAAGGGTCTGCCAGCACATCCAGCACTTGTGATGGCATCTCCCAGGAGCAGAATCCCTACCAAGTGAAAAAGTTTAATTTTCATAACTGTTTTAACGGTTTTGGGGTGAGGTTTGTGCATGCTCAGAGTGTGTCCTCACAGCAAGATCTGGTGAGGCCAGTGTTGGGATTTTAGGCAAAGAGAGTGTTTGCCAAGGGAAGTAAAAGGTGGGTCCAGCTCTTGTTAAAATGGTTTAATGGAGTACAGTGTGTTTGGGTGGTGGACCAAAGCATGTTTTGCTGCTTGGAACAGTGCATATTTTAGGTTGGAGAAGGGCAATAGATACCCAAAGTTGGCCCAAAGATCAGACCTGGAGACAGCTGGGGAAAGGAGGAGAGCCCTTTGCAGAATGAGAACGAGAGGACTATTGCAGCCCTCAGATCTGGGAAGCCTGAGAAAAGAATAACAAAGCAGAGATGTTAAATAGAAATAAAAGCGCTTTCCTCCTATTCTTCCGTCAGAGCTTCGGGGAATCGAGGGCGAGCTGGAAGAGGTCATTGTTCCTGGGATAAAGGCTTTCCCCAGGGATGGTTATGCTGCAGCCAGGACACTACTGTGCATTTGACCCTTGCCTGCTTCCAGACCTGGTGGTTCTCACTTGGGACCAGTGGTGGCATCTTGCAGGACCACATTCTTCCATGAGCTTTCTATCTGGTGAAAACACATTTAGCAGTATTAGGAAGTTGTCCTGTCTCCTGTGAATGATGGTCTTAAGTAAGAGTGATTCCCCACTCTCTCCTTCCACCCTCTAAGCCCTCCTCCCTCTGGCCTCACTTCATTTCACAAAACCACTCTAAATTTGTCCCTGAACATCTCCTTCTAGGATGGTGAGAAGTGAACATGCTGACATCTTTCCTGGTCCAAAGCCTCTGCCCTATGTCCAAACTCCACAGACCATGCTGAGCCATACTCCAGCAATGTTTCATGTTGCATGTCCCCCAAAACCAGCTAAAACCAGGAGAAGAACCACAGGACTTTGGTTCTTGCAGCCTGGCCCCATTTCTTCTTTTCTGTGGCCTTTGGCAGAGTCAGCAAAGTGGAGAAAATGGGTAGTTAAGGCGAGGGAGCAGCAAATGTCAGTTGAACCATCAGGGCCCTATGCTCAGTGCAAGAAGTGCCCTGTGGCTACTGAAGATGTAGAGATAATAAATAATATTATTTGCCATCTATTGTTCACTGATTGTCACCACTTTTGCCTTCCCTAGCTCTTCCCTAAGCACGGTTGGAGCCGGCTGTCCCTCATCCAGCTCTGTTCTCCCGTGTCTGTGTGTGAGTCAGCAGGGTGGCCATGGTCCACCCCAGCTCGGTGCCCTCCCAGTTTCATCCCCTGCTGCTGCTGGGGAGGGGGAACATTAGGACTGGATCCTGAGGGGCCCAGCCCAGTTCTAGGTGTCATCTGCAGGGAAGGAGGGATCACAGCCAGTGTGGCTGTTGATGGGTGCTCCTGGGACGTTTGCCTCCTCTGGTGTCTGTCTCATCCTCAGCGGATGTTGTTGGGACACCGACCCAGGAGGTGTTCCTGGGGCTGGGAGCTGCCACCTCCTTGCCAGCCCCCTGCCAGGAGCAGCCACTTCCAGCGCAGGTGGCTGGTGCCAAGTGCTGCTTTGGATGTGTTTGTTTGTTCTTACAATGCCATTTAGCAGCCAGGTAACCTGAGCAGTTGCCTATGGCAGCAGAGCAGGGAGGTGGAAAAACTGGCTTGAGGGACTCAGGCTCAAGGTGATGATGCCATGTGGCAATAATGCCACTGTGGTCCCTCGAGGCACCTCACCAGCTGTCCCACATGGCCAGGCAGCACAGGGAGGGCTCTGCCCCCTCTCACACCCCATAATAACTCTATCCCACCTCTTATCCACTTTGCTGTGCTCTTCTCCTGCACAGGGCTGATCTTCTGTTGAAAGTTTTAAGTTTCCTCTTGACATTTTGCTTCACTCTGCTGGGGTTCCTCTCACTGGCAACTCCTTGAATATATTTCAGTACATCCCAAACTTGCTGTCAACTTCCAAGTTTCACAAGATTGTGCTCCTCACCTCCTTTGGGTCATGGATAGGGATGCTAAATAGAGCACGCCCTGGGATTGCAACTTGGTAGTTGTTATCATCCCTGGCCTTCAGGCAGAGTTGGGTTGGAACCCAATGACTACAACCCTCTGAGCCCAACCATCCAACCTGGTTTTTTACCCATCTGGTTGTCCTGGCTTGGGTACAAAGGGACTGGATATCAGGGGTGATGGGCATCACCTTGGCACCATCCCAGTCTGAGCCTCGTACTGGGCTGTTGGGTCAGGTTCAGAGTGAACCCCAGGAAGAAGTCTTCACGGAAAGACTAATTAAACTGCAGAACTCCTTCGTGCAGGAGGCTGTAGGACCAATTCACAGAGATCACTGCAGCTTGAGGGGGTTATTGCTTCTGAGGCTGGGTGTGTACCCCAGAGGTATTCCCTTAAGAGGGCTGTGGTCATTGGCCTGACCCAAGACAGATGATTTTAGGTCTTAATACCAACCCTGGGGACCGAGGGAAGCTCCCAGGCACTGTGAATCAGCAGGGATCAGACCCAGCAGGCTGGCAGCAGGCAGGACAGTTGCTTCTCTGCAGGAGTTGTCTCCTACCTCCAGTCTGGTTGGCAGAGACAGTCCCATTTCAGCATCGTTTAAAATCTTGGCACGCTCCCATCGCTTCCCTGCCTTGGTACACGCTGCTAACTGAAAGCCTCGGGGTGGTGGTGCAGGGAGGATAAATACTCCCTGTCTAATTGCCTTCCCCCCACGTCTGAGTCTGCGGTGCAGCGTGTAGACGGGTATCCACTCCCCTCCCTTTTCTTAGTGCCTGTTATCTCCTGGGGCCATGCTGCGTAATTTAGCAAAATATTCTAACACGGTAATTAACGTCTGAACTTCAAGAGGGCACTGCCTTTTCACTGTCTCCTTCAGAGGAAGAAAAAGGAAAACCTTCCCGGCTGCAGTCAGATGAGCGAGGAGGGTGGTGCTCTTTGGAAAAGAAAATTGTATCTTTTAACGTGGGTTGTGTTGGGTTTTGTTAATCACTCTCACTTTTTAAAAAGCATCAGCCTTTTGAGTCAAAAAAGTGTCTTTGGCAGTATAATGAGGTGCTAGGATTTTTATTATTACTCTCCGAGTCAGAGAACGAAACAGAGTTTTTGTTTTATCAAATGAGCAAAGGCTCACCTAGGTGGGTTGGATCTTGACCCCACACCACACTTCCACTCAGGAAGCTCCATGAGGCCAGAACAGAGGAAATATGTTCTTTATGAAGAAGGCAACTTATATCCTCACAGAAGTCCCCTTCTGGTCCCCCCTGTCTGGTTCTGCAAAAAAATCAAAGATTTGGTCTCCAGTCCGGTGGGTCTGGGACAAACTGGGAAGTATTTTGTCTGGGGAAGGGATGGAGGAGGAAAGAGGGCTGTGGGCGTGGGAGGAAAGGGATTTCAGAGAAGGAGTGAAAAAGAGGGTCTGGGGGTCAGAGACACCGAGAGGAAGGAGAAATGAGGAGAACAAGTGGGGAATTGTCTTGGGCGTTCAGGAAATCTGGGTTGAAGACATGGAAGATCTGGGAGGAAGGTCTGGGATTTGGAGCAAGTAGGGCATGTGGATATAAAAGGGATATATGGGCTTCCAGAGCCATGACAGGAGGCAGAGTGCAGGAGCAGAGTCTGAAAAGAGCAAGGGTGGATACCTGTCTGTAGGACCACGCGGGGCAGGGGTGGATGTCCCTGTAACCTCTGTGCTTGGCATACATAAAAAATAATTAACCATGCAAAAAAATCCCACGGCCCCAGACCCCCATAGCTGTGCTGGCAAAAACACTCCTGTGAATGCAGCTTGATTGGGAAACAACAGATTTCCTTTAATCCTGATCATTTTGATCAAAGGGCATAGTTAAGGTGGAGGAGGTCAGGTGTTATTTGGGAGCAGATGAGGACAGGCCAAACCGAGGAGGGCTGCCCAGTGCCTGTAAGCCCATCTGCCCTGCTGGGTATTTTATGTGCAGGAACATATTCTTGGAAAGCCACAGGAGACTCGTTTAGTCCCAGAAGTAAGACCGTGATGTTGTGTCTTAAATAGGGGAGGGAAAATGCCACCCTCGTTTCTCTGGGACCCGTGGAGAAGGCAGAGGAAGCAATTAGTGCAGATAAAGAAGTGAAGTCAGATACCATCTCACAGGATGGTCCCTCCTCCTCGCGTGGCTTTGTTTTTCTCCCTCGCCCTCCATACCAGGCATTGTTAGTTCCCAAAAACCCTTTCAATGGGATGTAAACACAACTATTTGCGTCTGCCGCTGCGCGCTCGCTGCCTCTGCAGAGCCAGGAAAGCGCAGAGCCTCCGGCCAGCCAGGGTGGAGCCCGCTGCAATCAAGCACCATGGTCTCGCCACTGTTCCTTTCCATGTTTTGTGTTTCCCCGGGACCCTTGGGATGAGATCACATCCTCCTCTCCCAGGGTTATTATGTCTTCGGACGGGCAGGATGAAGCCAGTCGTCTGGGTGGCTTGAACTCCCTGTGCACCCAGACTGGGTGGCTCTGGTCGTCTGTCCTGCTCACCTTCGGATCCTGGAGGTCCACCTCCAGCCAGGGGATGTGTAACCACCAGGCTACTGTTGGATTGCAGTGTCTGGGTTGATGAGTGACCAAATTTTCTTCATCATTGTCTCCAGTAATTGCCTCTTAATGGTTTCCATCTTTGCAGGAATTTCTTCTGCCATTCCGGGGAGAGAGAGTGTCATGTTTCATGGTTTCCCTTGTCTACAGTGGAAAGGAGTAGGAGGAGTTTCCCACGACTGGGTACAGGATTTTGTTCCTCTGGCCTTAATTCAGTTTGCTGTTAAGTATCTCTGAGTTCCTCAGGAGCCTGACAAGGAGGATAACCAACATTTTGGTTTACTCAACGCAATAAACAAACTAATCTCTTCTTACCATCCTCCCAGGGAGTCCTGGTTGTGTAATAGGAGAACAGAAGTCTCCTCCTGAGCTGAGAGGAGCACATCAATATAAAAGGAGTTGGTGCCACCAAAACTCATTTAGGTTGTCCAAAGTAAGTTAAAATGTCTGCTATGGACGTGGCTCTGGTGCAGCCATGCAGGGACAAGCAGTTTAGCACAGAGCTTGCCCCCTGTGCCATTTCATCTGGGCAGCTGCTTGTGGGATCAGCAGTGGCCTGTTCTGGTGGCCTCTTCCTAAAGGAGCAGCAGGAGCTGCTGTCAGACATTCTCACACAGGCTGAGACCACAACACCTCAGTCAGGCAGCTGGGAAGAGGGTTCCCTCTATGAGCCCACATGGTCTGGTGTCACCTTGTGCATCTTTAGACTTGAAGACTTCCCAGATCCCCAGAGAGGTGTGAGCAGAAGGGAATGGGGAGAGAAGCACCACGGCTAGTGGAAACAGCTGGACACAAACTTCCTCTCCCATCTCAGCTGTGTTTTTAAATACCAACAAATCACATTTTGGAGCATGGCAGAGCCTGTGCCTTGTGCAGAGATCAGCACAGGCAGCTCCAGAAGGGAAAGATTTTCCCCAAAACTTTGTGTTTGGGCAACCTCAGCATCAAATGGGTGAGCAGAAAAGATTTCACGAAGTCTGTTGCCATGTGCTCACTTGTTTCTTCTCCAAAGAAAGTCAGTCTCATCTGACTTCCCTCGCTCCCAGAAAGGGACTCGGAATGCCTTTAGAGACGGTGGTACTGGCACAGATTGTTGGTGGGCACAGGATGAGTTCAGCTGACCTTCTGATGTCCTGAGTCAAGGAGCTGATACATCTGATGGTAGCAAATTTTAGAAATCCAGAAACTGGCCCTGTGGTGGAGCATTTTGCAATCAGTCGTCCCCACAACCTCATTTGAACTTTGCATTTTCCCAAGTCCTGGCTGTTTTCACCACCCTGTGCCCTGTGACAAGAGGAAAAGTGGAGCTGTACCATTGCCTGTGTCTCAGAGAAGTGCGTGACTCTCACCATGCAGGGCCATGCAGTCCCATGGATCTTATCTCAGGCATCTTCCTTAAAGACTTGTGACAGTAGGTCAATAAGGGGCTGCTGGAAAGGCAGAAGATTGGTATTGATGTCTGTCTGCAGAGAGCCCGTGAAGCAGAATTGGCCTGTGCTCCCAGGAGGACCCACCTAGCAGACTGTGGGGATTCCAGGAGGTTTGGGGAGCAGGAGTTCCCTAGCTGTGGTCCATTAGAGTGCTGAGTTAGCCTGCAGAGCTGTGTTAGCACCTAAACTGCACTGTCAGATACAGGGGATGGTCACAGAACCATAGAATGCTTTGGGGTGGAAGGAACCTTTAAAGCTCCTCCCATTCCACCCCTGCCGTGGGGAGGCACACCTTCCACTATCCCTGGTTGCTCCAAGCCCTGTTCTGCCTGGCCTTGGACACTTCCAGGGATCCAGGGATAGCCACAGCTTCTCTGGATAGCCTGTGCCAGGGCCTGCCCACCCTCAGTGTTAACAAGTTCTTCCATCTATTTAGTCTGAATCTCCCCTTTTTTAAATAAAAGCTATCACCCCTTATCCTGTCGCTACAGTCCCTACTGAAAACTTAGTCCTTATCCTTCTTATGAGCTCCCTTCATAGGGGGTCTCTGTGATGATCCTGACCACAGAGCTGGAACAGATCCATCTGTCAGAGGACCAAGTCCATCATGGCCCTTCCCAAGGCCCTTTCTGGTTAAAAGCTTCTGGTGGAAGCACCACCTCTCCCACGCTTCCAGCACAGTGTGTCCACTCTGCTTAAGCTCCGAGTGGCACACAATAGCTTATCTTCCTCTTCCTCACGGAATTGTGTCACCAATTTGCCCCGAGGCCTTGCTCCACACCAGCCAGACGGCCGCTGCAGCTGGGCCACGCGTTCGCAGCACGCTGGTTCCCCCGAGGTCATGCTCCACCATCCCTGGGAGGTGGGAATACTGGGAGGCACCTCCTCGTGACCCAGGTGCGGATGAAAAGCATTCCTGTGGGGCAGCCTCAGGCCCCAGGCTGCCTGGGTGTCCGTGCGTGTTGCCACTGGACGCGTGAACCCGAGGTGCCCGTCAGGGAGCCAGGGCGAGCGGCGCGTGGGCTGCGGCTTTTCAGCCCAGCTTTCCCTGGGTCTCACCCCAGCCTCTCCGTGGCTCTGGGTGGATATTTTCCAGGTTTCTTGCGCTTTCGTGCTGGAGTCATCACCGAAGCGTCACAAAATACTGCCTGCTGAGGGGTAGTTAGTGGCCAGCATTGCTCATGTGTCATTTTGCAAGCGATATCGTACACAGTAATTAGCACCGTGCCTCGCGCGAGGAGCATCACTGCACCTGGAAAGGGTAATTTGTGCGCCGGGCTGCTCCCACCCCATCTCCTGGGGAGAAATGCTGAAGAACACAACTCAACCTGCGTGGTTTGGTGATAAGGGGCGGTGGGGCGGGTTCTCCTCCTCGTGGTGTGGGCACCCCTGAGAATACCAAGTAAGCACTTCAGCTTCTCAGCAGGCCAGGTGATCTCAGAAATCAGGTAATAAACCCAAATATATGGGGTGAATCCTGTTGTCTTCACTTTTTGGTTGGCTCCTGGTGGTCTGCACGCTGTTCAGGAGGATCAAGCTGTCTCTGTCCGTGGTGAGGCATAGCTGCAGTTTTAGGGCTCCTTTGGTCCTTCAGCCATGACTGCATGTCCACCCCATGTGGCTTATGATGCTTATGTCTGCAGAGATGTGAAGAGGAGGTTGTGGGGTCACGGAGGCTGCGGGAGATGGGTCCCAATAGCACGCCACAGGTACCAGTTGTGCTCAGGAGCCACCTTTCAAGGCACTGCAACTCGCCACAGCACACAGCACTTCCCAGGAGCAGACCCTAAAACTTACTTTGGGTTGCTTAGTCAAATATCTGGCACCCGGAGCCCACCTGGGCACACTGGCTCTGCAGAGGACCTTGCCCAGTGCTCATGTCTTCGAGTGACATAGAAATTTGAATGAGAAGGCACCTGACATCTCGCACCAGTCTGCAAGGCAGCGAGTCCAGCACCAGAAACAAAAGTGAGAAGCCTTTCGCAACTGAGGCTCGGTATTATATGACTGGCCGGGCAGATTCTGGCATGCAGCCTCCTCTCTTAGGAAATCAGGCAGACTCTTTGTCTGCTTTCCAGCAGGAACTGCTGCTTTCATTGCCCGGCTTCGCCCGATACAGGGGAAACCGGCTGGAGAGCAAAGGGAAGTTTTTCTTGCAGACAGCCCCAGCCTCCGGGGGATGATTACAGGTTAAACTGAGGAGCGCGTGAGTCCCAGCTCACCTGCCCTGTTGTCTGCCTCATGCTCGTCTTCCAGATCCCTTGTCCACGTCCACCAGCTGGTTTGAACCCTGTGGGAACCTGGTGGAGAAGGATGGGATGGTGCCCGTAGTGGGAGTTGGGCAGAGGCACACAGCAGGGAGGAGCAGCTATAAATAGTTAAATAAATAATAATTCCAATGTGGGAGTGCTAATTTAATGGGTATAGAGTGTTTACCTTAAAATATTTTAAGTAAGTATGAATTGGATTGCAAACAGTGAATGCAATTGGCTGGGTGGTCATACAAGTGCTGGGACTTCAGGGCTGTGATTTCCCTGGAGCTCTCAGAACATTTTCACTATTTTTTTTTCTTGCAGCCCTGGTCAGGTCTTACTCAGGGGTCACAGATCTCAGAACTCCCACAGAGCTTCAGAGTGAGAAACACCGTGCTCTGACTGAAAGAACCACCCCAGTGCTTTCAGTGCCTGGTGCTCACACGGGACACCGTCAGTGGGGATGAAATACCCTTTGAGAAATACATGCGAGTTGTCATTGACGAGTGAGGACATCCTTGGTGGGACCCCAGGCAGCACAGTCCTTGCAGCCAGCCGGGTTCAGTGCCCATCGCAGGCTCCCTGATCTCCTCCTGCTCTGTCATGCAGGGGTCAGAAGCAGATAGTGCCTACACCCCAGCATGCTGCAAACACGATCAGCAGCACACAGAGAAACAGTGACATGGTTCGGATCCTTTCAGGCTTCCGTCCATTGCACTGATGTAAGTGGCCGGCCGCCACCTGTGGCCATGGATTTGGACTCTGGTTCTCCAGAGCACCAGCAGACCTCTCTGCTGGGCTGTCCCCTCATGCACAGGGATGTGCCTGGGCTTGGTGGGCAGGCTGTGGGCCTCCCCAGCCTACGTGTCTCAGGTGGAGACTCGCCTGTAGCGCTTCAAGGTGTTATCTCTTGGTACCCTGATGGAGCAGTGGAGCATGTGGTAGTTGGTGGACAAGGTGAGGCACGTAGTTCCTCTGGAGCAGTGGAGGTGGTGGATCCTGGATGGATGAGGCGTGGTGCATGGTACCTGGATGGACGAGGTGGAGCACATGGCACAGCACATCCACCTGGATGGACAGTGATGGACGCATTGGAGCACCCGCGTTCTCCTTGTTCAGCCAAGTCACATCAGACGGTGTCCATGAGGGCAGTGTGAAGTTGGAGGGTGCCTGCCCAGGGCTGGGGGTAGGTTGTGTTCTCTGTTTCGTCATAGGTAGGTGAGACTGTTCATTAGCCAAGTATCTGAGCACTTGACAGGGACATGTTCATCCTCACGAACACCTTTTGAGGTAGGGAAGCATGTCCCAACCCTATGTGTGGGAAGCTGGGGCTAGTGAAGTTGCAGCCTTTCTATGATCACATATCCTGGGCAGGGAGCAGGATCACTGAGGAGACCATGGCAGAGGAAAGGCTGGAGTCAATCCTAACTCTGCTTTCATGCTTTAGTTTTCATGTTACATTTACTAAAGAATACCAAAAATAAGAAAGGTGTTGTTAGAAGGTATTGTCTGTTACTTTATTTGCAGCCCTGCTTCATGCCATGCTCATGAGCTAAATACCCCAAGAGGGAATATCTGGACTACTGCCTGTTTATATTTTACCCTAAGTGATTTTTTTTTTCATTATTGGTGTTGGGTTTAAAATAATCTCATGTTTTCTTGTGAAGAATCTGAACTGTTTGTGAGAACTTACCTCAAAGCACGCAGCTTGGGCTTAGCTAACATTTTCCAAACAACTTATCAGAAAGATAAACCAGAGAGGGGGAGGAAAAAAAAAACTGTTGCATGATTTGAAAACCTTGGCTGAAGTTTTGGCTAATGAGAGATAAAACCAGTGAACAACATGCTCATTGAGATGCCGTGAACGCCATCTTCAAAGCAAACAATGTGCTGTCTGCCGAAAACAAAAGACAAAACTCTGAGAGCAGTGATAATTCCTTGCTTTACTTCTTCTTTCCCCTGTTTTCCAACCAATGTGGAGGTGGTAAACAAACAGACATTTATTTGTAGAGGAAAGGAAACATGGAAAAACAAGAGCGGGAAGGAGTGATGATAAAGCCTAGAGTCACAATTCTGATTTTAACCAACGGATGTGACTTTGGAGTAACATTTAGTTACACTGAGCAATTTTTATATGGGCAGTTTTAATCAGTTCAACTGCTTTGAACAAATCTGCTTCTCTCAAATGAATTTCAGATGATAGTGAAGCCAGTTTTCCCATTTTTTCTCCTTTAGCTCAGTGGTTGCTGCACATAGAGATTAGCTCAGAGCCGTCAGGGCTTGTTCATCACAAAGTGATGGGATGGAAGTGGCTATAGCTTCAAGTGTTTCCAGTAGCTGTAATAGTCATAAAGACAAGAACAAAGAAAAACACGTACTTCTGGTCCTGTTTTGAGGGTCCTTGCTCGTGGTTGCAGTGTCTGTGGGGTGAGACATGCTGAACTCCTACACTTTGCCATTGTCAGGGGGAGGTGCTGACCCTCGTTGCACACCCTGAGTCTGAACCAAGAGAGGTGAGCATCTTCCTGCACCATCCCGTGCCACGCCCAACAACATTTTGGGTCTTTCCTGAAAGCTGCTTCTGCTTGCAAGCTCGTGTTTGTAGCACAGAGTTCATGGAGAGCAGAGCAGGGTTGGAGTTGGTGCACCTGAGACTCTGTAGTTTCGTTGGTACCCCTTGCCCTTGCACCACTGTGTAATCAGCCTAGAAGGAGCTGTATTAATTACAGTGAATGGGTGTAACTCAGGCAGTTTTATGTCTGTCAGAAGCGTCCCCACAGGGGTGGAGAGGCTCAGGGGTGGGTGGCAGAGCCTTTCCTTTCCAAACAGCCACTCCTAGGTCTGTGCTGCTCCAGTGTTGTTGACTGAAGTCTGCATTTATTCCCTGTGTGTGTGAAATGAGTGTTTTCCCACTGCCTGCCATGAGATAAAAAAAGCAATGTAATCTAAACAAAATTTATTATGAAAGTTGTTAATCTAAATTTTACGCCATGTTTTGTCACTGCTTACTTTAAATTTTTGTGTGGACAATCTGTTTTCTCCCCTCCTTGTGATTTTGTGTTCTTTCCTCCTGGAAGTGTCAAAAGTCCAGCTGGACAAAGACAGAAGGAAAGTCGTAAGGGAAGAGGAGGAGAAAGAAGATCATGCATTTCTCACTGCTTGTCTCTTCTCTCTTTTGCAGTTGTTGCAATCTCAGGATGTGAAGGAAGATGCTGTGCTTTGCTGCTCCATGGAGGTAGGGAAGCATCACTACATCTGCCCTGATCCTCATTGCTTTGCCCTTTCCATCCTTGCCCGTGCATGTGTCAAGCAGCTGTTGTATGTTTCCAGACCCAAGAGCTGTGTGGCCTCTATGCATTTTGGAATGATCACATTGTTTGAGTTGGAAGGAGCCTTTTGAGGTCATTTAGTCCAATACCTGTCTGCAATGATCATGAGCACCTTCCACTGTCCCAGGCTGCTCCAAGCCCCAATGTCAAACCTGGCCCTGG
>WAAG01029200.1:106691-132229 GCA_013390105.1 Tichodroma muraria
GAGCGTGATTCTCCAATGTGTATTTTTAGCTGCAAAGCCACCGGCTGCATCTCCCCAGATCAGCCAGATTCCATCTTTGCTGCTCAGTAAAAGTATCTGTCCGGGGTTTTACTGTGTTGTCCCCATACAGCTGCATCAGCAAAGGGGAAAATAACCCCCTCGGGCCAAATGTGTGTGGGGCCAAGCCTCAGGGAGGTGTGGAGGCGAGTGGCTGCAGCATCACCTCTGTGCCCATCTCCCTGGGATGCAGAGCAGGTTTGCTGACACCCTGACAGGCTCCCCAGCTTGTTAATTCACCTCATTCCTGGTAAAAATCTTTCCAAGCTGATGGGTTTTGCTGCAGAGAAAGTGACTTGCTCGGTTTCCCCGTGAGGGATTCCAGTGCTGTTCAGAGAAGTCTCGTGTATATGGAGGTGAAACAAAAATGGGGAGGAAAGAAAAGGAAAAGTAAGTGATTTGCTTAGTTCCCCTCTTCCCCTGAAGGAGATTAATTAGTATCTATTCTTGGCATGATTGATGGCTTTGAAAGAAAACTTGTCAGAATAACTTATGATTTATTTTCATGCTTATTTTTGTAACACCCCTCACTTGGAAATCTCTCAAAATCTTAAATACTATTTTTTTTTAATTTCCCTCCTGGGTATTTTATGGCTTTACACTAATTTTGCTCTTCTCGGTGGTAGCTATTAAGCAGTCCTGGTGATATTTTCAGTATTTTTTCAGAAGAAATGATACTAAGGGTTGCAAAGTCCACTGTCAATAGCCAAGGGAGCTGTGGTGTCCTGCAGAACACAGAGTTAATGCTAGCAATTTTTTTTTTAATGTATTTATTTGCATTTGAAAAAGCAACATTTTTAATTTAATCATATTTGTTAAACTAAGCGCTTTAAAAAAATTTTAAAAATTAAAAAAAAAAGGAAAAAGGTTTTGGGGAGAGTAAAGACTAGATATTCATACTTAGAGAAATCACAAACTCATCGTTTTCAGCATTTCAGAGACTGTTAAAACAAGGGAGCTCATAACTCTTTGTGGCAATTCAGTCTTTGTTTATAGAACATCCAGACCCACTGTATGCTATAAAATGCATCATCTGAGTAATAAATGTTTAAAGCTTGACATNTGGTGTCCTGCAGAACACAGAGTTAATGCTAGCAATTTTTTTTTTAATGTATTTATTTGCATTTGAAAAAGCAACATTTTTAATTTAATCATATTTGTTAAACTAAGTGCTTTAATTTTTATTTTTTTAAAGGAAAAAAGATGTTGTGGAGAATAAAGACTAGCTATTCATACTAGAGGAAAGACAAACTCATCATTTTCAGCATTTCAGAGACTGTTAAAACAAGGGAGCTCATAACTCTTTGTGGCAATTCAGTCTTTGTTTATAGAACATCCAGACCCACTGTATGCTATAAAATGCATCATCTGAGTAATAAATGTTTAAAGCTTGACATTTCCCCCTCTCTTTGTGGATACGCGCTGTGGCTTCTCCTGCTCTGGGAGGGACCATCCTTTAGTTCAGCACGGAAGGAAAGGAATATGTGGGTGGTGGTAGCAGAATGTCCCTCGTGGTGGAAATGCAGCTCAGGAGGGCCCTGTGGGGACACCCCAGTGCTCCTGGCACCACTCACATCCTGCTGCTCCTCCTGTGGGGTTTGGGCCCTCTCCCTGTCACTTCTCACAGGGGTGAGGGTGAAAGCTTGTGGGGATGGTGCAAAGGGCTCTGAGCTCCATGGATGATGGGTTGATCTCCTGATGGTCTCCTGATCTGCCTCCACAGCTGCCCACTCCCCTGCTCCCCATCCTCTGCCTGAAGCCAATTTCCCACCTCTTTGTGTCCTACCTCAGCTGGGCCTGGGGGTCTGTTGGAGGACCCCCCAGGTTTAATCACATACATTCCACCCAGTGCTACAGCAACAGGGGCTCGCCAACCACTGCTGCCTGCTAAAAATAGTCTTTGGAAATGATACTCAAGATGTTTATCACAAAATCACGGGATATTCTGAGTTGGAAGGGACTCACAAGGTGCATCGAGTCCAGCTCTTCAGTGAATGGCCCATGCAGGGATGAAGCCACAACCAGCACCATGCTCTGACCATCTGAGCCAATCTCAGAAAAAACAGGTTTACTCCAAGGTCTCCTCTGGAAAACCCTTCTCAAGCCCAACACAATTAATTTTTGGCTAACTGAAGTGCTTGCCTCTTTTCCTGTCCTGAGGGAGATAAAAAGAGAGGGAAAAAGAAGACGGAAGACAAAACAAGCAGTGAAAACACCACCCGGATCCCACAGGGTCACGTCCTTCCCCAGGCCTCTAATCCCCACATTCCCCCTCCATTTCCCTAATGCCACAGCATCTTCTCCCTCTCAAGTCAGGGGCTCACAGGACACAAGTAAGCACCACAGATGTCCAAACTCCCCCGGGGTCACCTCCTTCCAGGGACAACATGTTTGCTCCAGAGAGCAGGGCTTTGTGGGAAACTCCCTACCTTGCCCATCACCAGTGGAGGCGTCTTGATTGCAGAGTGGTGTCCATTCCCTGCACACCTCACCTTGTCCCACTGTTTTAAGCAATGGTGGGCTTGAAACTGANTACCTGACCATGTGCCACCCTTTCCAAGGACACACCCCTAAACGTCCCCATCATGAGCCCCAACCTGCAGCCAGACCCTACAGCTCTGGGGTGTGCTGGAGTTTGGCCAAATCAGGGATTTGAGCATCTGGACCAGCTCTGGGAAGAGTTTATCAGCACTGGAGTTGGGCTGGGAGCAGACAAGTCAAGAGCAGAGACGATCCCTGGGGCCCCTGGGACCACCAAGATGTATTAAATGAGAAAATAACCTGCAGTAACACAAGATTAGGAGCAGATGGATGGGCATCACTACAGAGCCGAAGCTTTCAAGATGCAGGAATATTTCCGTGAATTCCTCATGTCTGCCAAAAGCCCAGACAGCAGCAAATAAAGACTCCGTGCATCAGAGTAAGATTGCTTGGCTTCCCTGAAACATGGCAAACCTGCAGATAGCCAGGATGCAGGATGTTCTCCTCTTCCAGCAGCTCCACGTCTCTGCTTGAGTGTTAAGGAGAGTTTTTTAATGCTCCCGCTGGTGGCAAAATGGGCAACAAAGACAGGTAACCTTAACATAACTGCACTGGTGCTCTGTTTCTGTGCTGAATGGTAGCTTAAGTGGTTATTGCTTGGGATGCCAGAAAAACAGTGATATTAAAGTAATAATGCACATTAGAAGTCTGTGGCCTCTTCCTTTTGTAACCTACACTATGATCCCCAATTATAAAGCTGGAGACTTGTGTGGCTGCATAAATGTGACTGCTGAGCATCCTGCTCCCCAGGATTTCTCTAGACTCTGAGAATGATTTCTGCAAGACATATTGCATCCTTGGGCTGTAAATCACTGATGTAAACATTTTCAGGAATGCAGACATTGCCTCTACTTCTTGGAAGGGTCACTGTGGTTGTCCTTGCTGGTACAGGTGAGTGTGGGGTCTTGAGGATGGGTGGTCCCAGAAATGGATGTTTGGCTTTGTCTGCCCAGAGTCAATGGGGAAAAAAAATTGGAAGTCCCTCTCAAGAGAAATGCCAAGATTTCAGAATTGCATTCTGTCCTAAATCATCCTGTTTTTTCAGCAAAGTGTTTTGTTTCAATGTATGTTGTGTTGCTGTAGCAATAACATTTAAACAAATTGGATTTTATTAGCTCAGACGTTTTCAATAACTTCCCACAGAGCTTTCCCATCAGAAGTTTCCACTTTGGGGAAGCAATGCCAGGAGATGGCAACAGTCTGATGGGAGAAGTCACCTTTGCCATGGTCCTGGACTTGCTGCAGCCTCTGGTCCTCTCCTCCCAGCCCTGCCAGAGGAAAATGCATCAGCGTTTCTGTCCCCCCATCATTCTTGATGTCCAAATGCCTGACATGTGGCCTTGCAGCCAAGACTTCAAGCTGGACATCAGGAAGAATTTTTCCATGGAAAGGGTGGTCAGGCATTGGAAAGGACTGCCCAGGGAGGAGTTGGAGTCCCCATCCCTGGAAGTGTCCAAGTAATAAGTGGACATGCCACTCTTGGCAGGGTAACAAGGTGGGGATTGGTCACAGGTTGGACTCATTGATCTTGGAAGGCTTTCCCAACCGAAATGATCCCATGAAGATGGGGTGGGACTGCACAGGGCCTGCTGGTGCTGCTGGTGACCCCATGGCAGTCGCTGGTGGTGGAGCTGTGAGCAGAAACCAGGTCTTGGAGCAGATCCCTGCAACTGGTGGAAGTGTGGGAACAGCTGTTTGAGGAACTGGGCTGCAGTGAGGGTCTGCATGAGCAGGAGAGGTCATGGAATCACAGAATCACAGAATGATTTGTGCTGGAAGGCACCATGAAGATCATCTCATTCCATCCCCCTGCTGTGGGCAGGCCAAGACAGTGAGAGGTCCATGAGATTCCACAGCATCTAGGACCTGTGCAAAGTCCAAGGTGGTGGTTATGGAGACCGTTTCCACACTTCTACAGGCAGTGCCAAACCTGGGTTTTATTTGGAGGGTGCACAAAGGTACAGATGGAGCACCCAGGTTTCCCAATCCAAGGGACAAATCCTACCTGCTCTTGCTCCACGCAGGCACCAGGGAGGAGTTCCTTCTGGCTGTTGTCCTGTGGGTGGGTGGAGGTGGGCGACAAGCAGTGCTCTTTTACCTTTAAAACTAAAAACAGTGAGCTCTGCAGAAGCCTGAACTTTGTTGGCACAGAATCCTGTGTTCTGGCATCAGACGTGCAGAGCCAGGGTGCCGTGCACAGGTGGGTCATGAGAGCACCTTGGCCAGGTGTCAGCTGAGCTGGGGCTTCCCCAGGTCCCATCTGTCAACCACGGCCAAACTATCTGTCACTGGCACTATTTTTTTTCTTCTCTTCCTGGGGTAAAACCCTCAAGTAAATCCTGATCAGCATTTACTACTCCCTGCCTTGATCACAGAACCACGGAATCTTAAAGATCATCTCATTCCACCCCCTGCCATGGGCAGGGTCACCTTCCACTGTCCCAGGCTGCTCCAAGCCCCCATCCACCCTGGCCTTGGACATTTCTGGGAACTGGCAAAGTTTGAGCTTAGAAGGCAATTTTAAATTTACTTTCATTTTGATAATTTAAAATTTTGAGGTCCAAAAGAGGTCAGTTTTCAAAGCAAGACTGGAAGATTGGGTAGATTAGGGTGGGAGGAAAATCTGCACCGGGGGATGGGTTATCCAAAACCTGTCTGGTGGTAATTACACATGTCGGCTGATGAAAAACTGGTTTGAGGGCAAACACCGTAAAAATATTGCTGTGGGGAGAGAAAGACGACAAAGATTGTGAAATCCAGTCGGCAGATTGTTTTACAGCAAAGGTAACTTCTCTCCCTGGGGCTGGATTTTACAACTCATGTAAGAAACCAACCCCCAGTTAGCAGGGTTGCTCTGCTCTTCTGTTCAAACACAAAAAAAATGTGGGGTATTTGTTAGAAACCACGGGTTTGTGCTGATTTCTTAGAGATAAATGCAGTCTTGTTTTTGGGGGGGCAGTGAAGCGTTTGGGGCAGGCATTGTGTTGCATGTGGTGTCTGCAATTAGTTTTTACAATCATTGCATGGACACATCCTGGTGTATATATTCTTTATATAAAGTTGCATTTCCATTGGTTTTTTTGAGCACTTGAAGGGTGATGCAGGGGCTCCCTGCTCTCCCACGGGACTAAACACAAATAACCCAGTGCTGCTGCCTGAATTCTGCTTTTCAGCTCAATTTACACATTTTTTTCTCCACTTGCTCTCTGTCCTGTGATTTGTATTTCCCTTTTCTCCCTCTGTGTTTGCAGGCAGGTTTCCAGCTCCGTGCTGTCACATTTGGCCACCTCAGCTCTCTTTTCACAGCTGAGGATGTCTCCTTCTTGGGAAAGATGAGTTGTCCTTCTGCCAGTCACCACCTGCACTCACCTTTTTGGAGACAGGGAACCATCCTGGGTCCCTGCCTCCCATTTAGGTCCCCAGAACCTTTCCCAAGGGTTTTCTCCCTTTGTTAACACTTTCTGCAAGCACTATAGAATCATAGAACCGCAGAATGGTTTGGGTTGGAAGAGGCCTTCAAGATTATCCTGTTGCCCCCCTGCTATGGACAGGTATGGTTTCCACTATCCACTGTTGTTTGCCCCAAGACCTGTCCAACCTGGCCTGGAACACTTCCAGGGGTGGGGAGTCCACAACCCCCATTTTCCCTGGGGTGCACTGGCTTTGCATCCCAAAATCCCCTTAGGAACCACCACCACCCACGTTCCCCTGTAAATGCCAGGGGGAGGTTGCAGGGAGCCTCATCTCCTCTTGTTCTTGCCACCCCTCCATGCACAGCCCCTGGTCTCCCAATTCCTCCCCTAATTACCCTCCTCTCCAGTTCTAATTGATCCCACGGTGCTGGATTTAAGTGAAGTTCCTAAAGGAAGCAATGGCAAAAAAAACCAGTCCGACACGCAGCTGATCCTTGGAGACCTGTCCCAGCCCGGGGTGGCCCTGCCCAGACACGGATGGGGACAGCCAGCCCGAGGGGGATGGCCACCACCAAGGGATGCTCCCGTGGGGTGTCTGGGACACTTGGCCTCATGCTTCTTTGTCCCACCTTCAGGTGGGCAGGAGTTTTTTGGGGGGGTTGGGGCTGGCTTACGCCCAGGGCAGTGTGCTGGAGCCTGTTTTCTGGTGGGAATTGTCAGGACAAAATTAGAAGTAGGTTGAACTTTATCTACGACTTGAACTGAGGCTGAACTCAGCCCTGTTTTGTTTTAGTTTTTCAAAGTTCAGTGGAGTTCACAGGGAGGGAGGCGAGTGGGGGGCACTGGATTATTTTATTTTAACTTGGTCTTTCTGTGATTTCACTGTAGTTTGACTGCCTCCTCAGATTGGGAAGGCTTTTCTCACGGCATTCCTAGTCCGAGGTGGTGGTGTGGTGGCTCAAATACTGCCACAGGATTTATTCCATTTCAGGTTGGATTTAATCCATTTCAGGTGCTTGTGACTGGGGCAGTGCAGAGCTGACCAAGCCTTCCCCTTGCTCAGCCCTGGGTCTGCCCCAGCCCAGCCCAGGATGAGAGGACAGAGGGGAAAAACTGGAAGTGGACTTGCAGAAGGACCACAGCAGTCTGCACTGGAGATGCTTCAAGGGATTTTGGGCACATTTTTGTCCCCATGCCAGCCACCTGGGCTCCCAGACAACCTTCCAGCACCACCGACACTTCTAATCTTTATTTTTCGCGTGGCCACCCCATAGTAGAGATGAATTTGCTTGCCTGGACACACACTTGTGGGAGCCATGGGCCAGAGCTGTGCTCCCTGTCCCTGACCCTGTGCGTTGTGCAAGCTGCTGGCCCCGTGCAGAGGTGTGTGGGTGGTGCAGGGAGCACGTACAGTGCTCTGCACCTCGCTCTGGGAACACGGCAGTCCCCTCTGGGCCAGGGCGGGTGGAGAAAGCAGCAGCACAAGGATGTGGCCGTGGAGGTTTCACACTGCAGAGCTGCAAAGGGACAAGTGGCACTGCATCCCTCCACGTGTTTCCCAACGAGCCGACCATCCCTTCCCAGAACAGACAGGAGGCTTCTACCGCATGATTTTTTGCCTCCTAAATTACTCAAGAGTTTGTAGAAACTTCACCAGTTTTTTAACAGAGATGCCTCCTAGATCACTGACAAATCTCAGGAATGCGTAGGGCAGACTGATTTCCTGGAATAGGACCTACTGGAGGAAAAGTCCCTCCAGGCTGGCTTCTAACTCTGACACATTTGATAGCCATTCAAGGACTACTAGGAAACTTGTCACTTGTCTCTGTGAGGCCTCAGACAGAGTTTCATCATCAATTCTGACTGTTCTGTGAAATAAAACCAGCTAATGTCTACCAGCAGCCCTACAACTTCCAAGGTTCATGTAGGACGTATCACAGGGGTGATTTCACCCCCCCCGCAAGGTTTTATACCCGGGTGCAAAGTGACTTTATCCCTTATAGCACCTTGTTTTCCTCCCTCCTGGCAGGGTGACCTGCCTTGTCCCATGGAGGGTGGCACGAGCTGTGGGTGTGCCTGAGCCACCACCACTGTCAATGAACTTTGGCACCTTAAACCGTGGAAAACCCGACGTGCCAGAGGGAGGGTTAGGTGCCTGGCGTCCAGGAGATCAGATTGCCCCAGGGGATTTGCTGGGAGTCCCATGATGAGCCTGGAAGGGAGCCCAGACGGCAGGGCACCGCCGTGCTTTCCACCCAGGGCACTCAGCCGGGGTCCCTGGAGGACAGCTGGTGGCCTTTGTCCCTTACTGTCACCCTTGTGCGTGCAAACTCCAACCCCACATCACCCCCAAGTCTTGGTGGGGTGAGCTGAACCCACCACGTGGGGGATGTGAACTCACCAGCTCTGCGGAGCATGATGGCACATGGCAGTGGGCAGCCTGAGTGAATCCCTCCTGTGTCTGCACCGACGGCCCCAAGGGACGATTCCTGTGCTTGCCCACAAGCAGGATGTATTCACCAGGCTCGCCCCAGGGGCAGCTACCTCGGGGTGGGCCTTTTTTTTTAGGACAAGTCTGGGTCTTCAGCTGTGACTCACTTCCCGGTGCTGCTCCAGATGCAGGAGATGTTCTGTTCACTCCCACTTCACGCGAGCTGTAGCTTGGCCACCAGCATCATGCATCCTGCTCAGCCTCATGGGGTCATCCCAGGTCCCCAGGGTCTCTCCTGGCTCTTTTTTGCCTCCAAGGTGTCCAGTAGGATCTCATCACCGGCTGTTTTGTGGGCAGATAAGGAATTCGGTGGTGCAGAGGAGTTTTTTAATGTCACCCATCTCAGCCCTGCCGTCCCTGTGAGCTATTCCTAGGAGTCCTTGCCCAGATCTGCCTCCAGGAAATGCCATTATCAGCTGCCTGCATTGGCTGCTCCACTTCGAGCTCCCTGCCTCTCTCTTGGGGCGCCTGATCCCAATCCAATTTCTACTGGAAGGAGATAAGACAATGAAGGGAGATAAGGGCCATCCAGCAGGCTGGTGACCCTGACTCACAGGGGACAGGTGTCAGCATGGGGGTGGGGGGGATGCTGTCAGAGCAGTTCTTGCAGCCCTGAAACTGGTGGGTAGGTATGGAATGGGCAGCCAGGGGTCCCCAGCCTGCTGGGACAGCTGAGTGGTACCAGGACTGAAGCACTTGAGGTAGATTGAGGTGACGAATTCACCTCCTTCTGGGGTGTGCACAACCAAAACTGGCCATTCACAAGAATATACAGGGAGAGGGTTCAAGTTCAGGACTAAGGGGGGCTTTGAGTAACTCAATTCTCATCCCTGTGCATGTTTCAGGGTGGGGGGTTCCTCCCTGTCCTCCCCAAAAGCACAATCTCACACCTCTTTTACCAAGCAGCCCCTGGCACCCATCTCCTCCCCTCCTTGGAATACCAAAGGTTGCCCGATCAGTGACAGAAATACAGAGATGATGGTCAGGGACCACCCGTTTATCCTCCCGGCTGGTCAGTGGCAGCTGACCGGTGAGTGCCTTTAATTAAAACTAAATGGTTAATAGGAAGCTGAGCAAAGGTCTCCCGCTTGGCTGCCGGCACAGGTGCCAGTGGAAATCGTGCCGAGGGCTGAAGTGCTCGGTGTCGAAACAGCCAGACTCCACCTTGTCTCTTTGCCAGGGCACTAACGTTACCACAGAGTCTCACTCCCAAATGCTGCTGGCCCTGGTGCCACTGGATCTGTGCCTCTGAGGAGGGACATCCCCGTGGACACCCTTCTATCCACGGACCCTTTTTCAAAAGGGGCTCTTGTCCCTGACTTGCAGTTTTGGTTGGAAGTGGTTTTCTTCAAACCTGGCAAGTGGGCAAGTTGTATTTTGACTGTTGCCCATTTGAGGGAGGAGTGGGGAAAAATGAGGAATTACCCAATACAGAGCAGTTTCCCAAGGTTGAGAAGCAGGAGGTTGGGAGTAATAATTAATCGACAGCGGCTGGCAGGGGCTTTGCTCACCTCAAACAACCTGGTCTAAGGGTCACTTCACAAAGGTGTCTGCAGCTTAGGAAAGAAAAGACCTTGTCCTGTCCTGAGGGAGGAAGAAAGGGAGAAAAAAGAGATAGAAGATGAAACAAGCAGTGAAAACACCACCCGGATCCCACAGGGTCACGTCCTTCCCCAGGCCTCTAATCCCCACATTCCCCCTCCATTTCCCTAATGCCACAGCATCTTCTCCCTCTCAAGTCAGGGGCTCACAGGACACAAGTAAGCACCACAGATGTCCAAACTCCCCCGGGGTCACCTCCTTCCAGGGACAACATGTTTGCTCCAGAGAGCAGGGCTTTGTGGGAAACTCCCTACCTTGCCCATCACCAGTGGAGGCGTCTTGATTGCAGAGTGGTGTCCATTCCCTGCACACCTCACCTTGTCCCACTGTTTTAAGCAATGGTGGGCTTGAAACTGAGCCTCAGAAAGTTGGAATCAAAACCATTTAGAATTTAGATCAGAAAGTGGGAAGGAATTCTTGGCTGGGAGGGTGGGCAGGCCCTGGCATAGGCTCCCCTGTGCAGCTGTGGCTGCCCCTGGATCCCTGGGAATGTCCAAGGCCAGGCGGGACGAGGCTTGGAGCAACCTGGGATAGGAGAAGGTGTCCCTGCCTATGGAAGAAGGGGTTGGAATGAGAGGGCCCTTAAGGTCCCTTCCAACCCAAAACACTGTATTTCTCTGATCATCACCCTTGATGAAGCAGACATCATTAAACACTCATGAAAACACAATTAAATGCATTTCAGTGTGTATTTTATTCTTAAATGGCCTGAATTAAAATATGCAGGAGAGTAAATGGAGCTCTTTGACCAAAACTTCTGCAGCATGTGCTTCAAGCAGAAGTTTTTCAAGCAGAAAATAAGTGCGCTGTGTTGTTCTTGCATTTAAAACACCCTTGTGCAGTTCATGCAGAAAATTCACTTCTTTGCCACACAGATCCCAGGCCAGGTCTTCAACTGGAAAAAGCATTCCTAGCCGTGCTTGTGTAGGGCTGGTGATTTTTACTCTGCATGGGAGTCTGGGTCTGATGTGCTGTCTGAAAGCGAAACCCGCTGTGCACCTGTGGCTGATGCTTATCTCACTGGTAATGCTGTTCCTGGAATTCCAAGGTCCTCGTTATGTTCAAGAAAGTCAACTGTATCCTCAGAGATAATTGCAATAAATAGCGCAGAATGCTTTCCCATATAAAAATGTCTTTGTGGAAAAAACCCATCATTTCAGAATGGATAAAAATGTGGTGTACTTGACCCATTTTCATTTAATGCCTGGCAAGGCTGCTCCCTGCCCAGCACAAACCTGGAGACTTCCCTCTGAATTTCCATGGGATCCTATGAGCTGGAACTGGACCAGTCCAGGGTTCCAAAACCATACAGGCCTCAGAGGAACCCCAAATTTCTTTGGGATTTTCCCGATTTATTTTGAATTTCCCAATTTCTTTGGGAATGGGGTCCTCAAAGACATCCAAGCGGTGGTTGGGAAGTTGGGAACCACTGGGCTGGCGTTTGTCAAATCCCCCAAGCTCCCTGTGGACCTATTGCAGTCTGGTGCTGAGATTAGCTGCCCTCACACACCCCTCCCTCACCTCTGCAAAGCCACGAAGAGCTGGCAGATGGCTGGACAACGGCTATTACATTCTGGAATAAGGAGAAGAAAAAAGATATTGTAATAAACATTTACCCGAATAAGTGTTGTCTAATGAATCCTGGATAATGACAATAATAAAGGTGGCAAACTAGTAATAGAGGGAGTCTGGAGGATGGTGTGTAAAGTGCTTAGAAAATCAGAAGATAACCCAAAAAGGAAGCTTGAATGACTTGGTGCTGTTTAGTCTAAAGAGTTTAAAAAAAAAAAAAAGACAAAGGGATATTGTAAATCATAAAACACAGCCACCAAGGGAAAGGAAACAAACCCTTCATTATCACAAAAGAAGAGCTGAGAAGTCGTGGGCTTAACCTGCAGGAAGGAAGATGCAGCCTGGGTGACAGACAGATAATAAAGGCCTGGAAAAAACTGCCTGAAAAAAACATAGTAATGCTGCACTTAAGATTTTTAAGAACAGACTGGAAAAACACCAATTGCAGGTAGTTCAAGGATTCATGGATTGACTTTGGCATTAGCAGGGGGGATAGCTAATTTTCAATGCTCTCTTCCAGCACCATTTTCTATAAATTCGGTTTATTTTGCTTCCTTGACTTGTGTTTTGAAATTTAAAGAAATACCTCACTTTGGCATTTTTCTCAGACCAGTCCTCCTGCAGGGAAGATGTCTTCCCCTCCAGTAAGGACAACAAATATCCAAAGTGGGGCAATAAACCTGGAGCAGGGATTACTAACGGCAAAACCCAGGGATGGGTCAAAAATCCAAAATCCATGGGTCATGTTATCCAAAATAACGGCAAAACCCAGGGATGTAGTAGACATTGCTCCAGATATTCAAGGTCCAGTGCTGGACAGGTGGGAGCTCATTCCCTAAAATATTATCTTTCAGAGGGATGTACCAGCCTTGAGGAGATTTGTTCCCATGAGATGCTGCACGTCTGTTGATACTGTCCCTGGCACAAAGACCAGCCTAAACATGATAAATCCTTTTGAAGTTCCTCGTGCTTAAGCTCCAAGAACAGACAAAATTATGGGGAAATAGTGATGAAGAGAAAGCAGGCAGCACTTTGCACCCCAGAGCTTATTTACAGAGGAGATAAGTGGCATGGAGAAAAAAACTGGAAAAAAGCAGGGCCTGGAGAGCCTCTTTTTGGGAAGATCCCAAAAATGAATGAGGTTTTAAGGAGGGGTTACAAGAGGAGGGTGAGCAGGGAGTGGTTAAGAGGAATTTTAATTAACATCAATGTTTGCAATGTTATTTAATAGGGTCCAAAAAAACATCTGAGAGCAATGAAAGCTGAAACCAGCATTTTCGGAGCAAACAGAGGCGAGTGTGGGGCTGGGGGGGCAGGGCTGGCTTCCTGGGGTATGAGGGGCACCGGAAGAGGTGGAAGATTCTGGGAAAAGTGGTTTTGTGAGAATTGCAGGGTGGAGGGGAGCTGAGCATCCCTGGGCTGGGAGAGGCCCTGGACAGCCAGGGTGGGTGTCCCCCAGGAGGGGACATCGCAGGTGACATCTAGGGAGGTCAAAAAACAGCAGGATCAGAAACTCAGGCTCTTTTGTGACCCAGAAACCCCCAGCTGAAGTGCCATGGAGGGGCTGCTGTCTGGGTTGTAACACCTTGCAGAAGCAGCCGCGCCCTGCATTCCCGAAGGGATGAGACGGAAGAGTCTGGCCTCAGTGGAGGCACTCGGGACAGCCACCCAGAGCCGTGGCACGAGGGTGGGGACAGCCACGGACACTGCAGCAGCAGCAGCAGCAGCACAGCAGGGCAGGGCCACACGCCCACCGCCAGCAGCTTCGCCCACCCGGGACAGCGGGTTTGGGCCCTCTGCAGAGGACTCGGTGGCCCAGGCCGGGATGTGCCAGCCCGGGCAAGGCCTGCAGAGGGGCGGGAGAGGCGGCCCGGCCTCGGCGGCTCAGCGCCGTCCCCTGCCCGAACTTGTCGATGGGGCTGTTGAGAGCCATGACATAATTACAGTTTCAATCGCAGATTAATAAGAAGTGGGGGTTTTGTTGGGTTTTTTTGTCTTTTTTTTTTTTTTTTTTAAGCGAACTGTGAGGCATGCCCGAACTGGAAGGGCGTTCCAGCTCCCTGCTGCCTGGGAGCTGAGGGTGCCATGCCCTCTTTGATGTCTCCTGGCGTGGAGGTGCTGCGAACGCCCGAGCTCGTGTCCCAGCTGCAGCTCCCCTCCCAGTGCTGCGCTCTCCTTCAGCTTTCATCTCCAGCACTCGCTTGGGCAACGGGTGTGTGAATGGAGAAGCCGTCCCCAGACTCGTTAATTAAAATTCCGGTGGCGTAGGAAAGTCACTCCAGGTGCCACCAAGGGCACAGGGGCTGGTAACTGGGAGGAAAGGGAAACTGAGGCAGAAGCAGATTGCCCAAGGCCATTCTGAGAGTTTCTGTGAGGTGTCAAGCTCAGGGGTGCACCTGGAATGCTGCAGCAGCTGGAAGAGGTGGCAGAGTGAGGCCAGCATGGACTGTGGACCGCTGTATAGCCATGAGATGAGAGAGATGACATCCATGGGTTATGTACCAAAATCCAAGCTTTAAGTCCAGCTTTTGGAGTTCTGGGTCAGACCAGAAGATACTGCTTAAAACAAAGCCAGAGAGGGGAAGAAATTTGTTGCTTCAGGGAATGGTGGATATGTAAGGAAATTTTTATCAATTTCCACCACAACTCCTTGTGTCTGTGAGATCAACCATTTTTCCTCACCCCCAACACTCAGCCCCACATAGCTTACTTGGACTAGCTGAATCTCTCACATTCTTCAGGTTTGGATGTTTCAGTGTGTGGTGGAGGAGCTTTCGGGCATGTCAGACCTGAGGCTCTCCCTCAGAGTCCCTAAGCCCAGCCAAGCCCTGCCAATCCAACCATTAAAAAAAAAAAAAGAAAAAAAAATGTCACCCACAGCCTCAGCTGACTTAAAAGTCATGATAACTCCTAATAACCTTTCTTTTCTTCCCTCAGCTATCCAGGCTCCAAGTCTGCTTCCTGCACTTGTAAAAGTTCTCCTGCATTTGGAGAGCTGGAGAGTTGTGCTTTCCACTTTCTTACATTTATACAACTCCTGGAGCTCACAAAATGCTTGTGAGACTCTTGTACCCAGCTGGCAGACACCAAGCGGACCCCACAAGTGGGAACCTTTCATGGAGTTTCAAAAAGCAGATGAGACTTTGGGACAGACATATATAACTGAGATCTGCTGTTGTTCCTTGTGGTTTCCTGCTCCTCATGTTGACCACCTCCACTTCCAGGTCCCGTTTAGACATTCCTCAAGTTTTCCTTTACCATTATCCGGTGCCCCTTATTGCCCCAACTGAGGTTGTTTCACTGGGCTATTCATCTCCCCTGGAAGGGTGTTTTTGAAGCTGCTGAGCTCTGAGCACCAGAATCACTCTGGCTCCATCTCCCTGGAGTTTCCCAAGCTACGAGCAGGTCTGTATCTGAGACTGGTTTCCTCTAACAAAGCTAGTCCCTATCTAGGGATCTGCTTTCCTGCAACAAAAATATGCCCCAGGTGAGAAATTTGCCTCCTGAACTCAGTGTGACCTCCAAGAGCTGAAAGACTTTGGATTAGGAGCATTGAGCTTGACTGTGCTGAAAATCAATCCAACCCTGGAGCCTCGCTGCTGCCAAGAGTGGTGATGCGTCTCTGTAAAAAAAAAGTCCCAAGAAAAGTTATTTTTACAGTATACATACTGAAACACCAGTGCTGTCCCAGTCCAGCAGTCTCTCTCAGGCTAGAGGCCTCCAGGGAACGATCCCAGCTGTGGGCTGAGGTCCCACTGTCCTTCTGTCCATGGGCAGCAGACAGAGCTGGCAGCTCCTCCAGCTAGGGATGCTGCTGCATGGGTTTTTTAATGCTTCAAGTGCAGCCTTTAGTCCCCAGTAAACTCCCTAAAAGAAAAAAAAAAAAGACTCTGAAGGTTTAAAATAGCACTGAAGGTTTTACGAGTCCAGGCTGCAGATGTTGTAAGCTGGGAGATGAAAGCAAACCCTTCTGCCCGGTTGTGGAGGCTGTAAGCCCTGAACAGCCCCTCTGATGGAGGCAATTCCCTGCCTCCAGCTCCACTCCATGCTGTCTGCTGCCTGGAAGTGGTTCTGCTGGTGAGCCCACAAGCAGCACATCGCTGCACGAGGCCTCTCCATCCCACTGCTCGCTCTTGATCAATTATTAAAACCAGAAAATTCTCCAACCATGAAATTCATCCCAGCTTCCCCATGGCATGCTGGGCTGGAAGAACCAAACTGCAGGGCCTGAGCTTCCAGGGAAGGAGTAAATGCCACTTCTAGCAGGGCGTTTTGGGGTGCTGGACTATCTCCAGTGGTTTGGATTTTTTTGTGCCGATGTTCCCCTGTGGCTCCTGCAGCTGCCCCAGGTGAACAACCTGCCCACCCACTGCTCTGCAGGACCCCACCACCCAGCTCCCATCAGGAGGTTGGTTTCCCTTCTTTCACCTTCCTCAGATCTGCTTTTCACTTTCTTTCACTGGTTCCCTTTGACATGATCTTCACTTTCTAGTTTCCTCCTGTCAGCCTTGGCTTACCTTGCTGATGAGAGGCAAAACTTTTTTTCTGACCCATTTTCCACTGGAGATTGGCTCTAAACTGAGCTAACAAGCTTTGGTAATTGTGGTACTGGGCCCCAGTTATGTCCTTTCACTGGTTGAAGGTTGGAGCCAGAGCTGTCCTGTTCCTTTCTTTGCAGCATGCCTTGTGCAAAACAGATATCTTTGGGATCAGAATATGTTTTTTCCTAATTTAAGCATATTCATGCTGACATTCTCATCTGGGCAGCTGCAGGGAATAACAAGAGACCCCCCTCAGCTCTCACACAACAACTCCTTGGAGGTCTTTGGTGTCCAGCTCCAAACCCAGAGTATGGATATGCCTCAGAATAACTTACATATTTGCTAGAGGGCAGAGGATATAAATACATCCATGGTAATGCCAGTCCTATGTATTGCCTCGACAGCAAAATTAGTACTTAGTTCCTTGCAATATGTGGGATTTTTTTTCCCTTTTTCCCATGCGTGTTGTAACCCTGGTAACCGACAGCACCCTCACCGACGACGTCTGACTCGCACTGCTTTGTTCCCGTCTGGTACAAAAAAAAGCTGCAAACACTTCACCACGCTGAAAGCTAATGAAACCACCCAGATTTGACTCTCAGAGCTGATCTGAAACCCTGCGGGCCTCAACTGCCCTCCCTTCAGCCCTGGCGCTGCTCCTTGGCTCCAAGGGATGGAGCCAAGAGCCTTGAGCACCTGCCCACGACATCGGGCACAGCCGAGCTCTAAAGGGCCCAACACCTCTTGGCTGAAGGAGTTCAGAGTTCCCACAACCTCCCCATGGTGCCTATGGACTGAACTGTGTGTGGAGGGCGCAAGGGGACCCTAAACCTCTCCTTTCAGCCCAAATATAAATATGTCATACTGCAGATGGCACTGGGCACGCACAGGCTGGGGACAGAAGCACCAATGTCCCTCTGCACAGGGTGTCTCAACCACTGAAGGTTTGTGGTCCTGCTCAGCACTGCTTTTCCTTGCTCAACAACCCAGTGAGCATCCCAAAGGCCCAAAAGTCCACCAAAGCAACATGCCCCAGCCCAGAAAAAGCACACCCTTGCTCCCACCACAAGGTCTGCTGAGGAGGATGAGTCACAGCACAGACAGCTGCTTATTCAGGTCCTCTCCCTCCACCCAGCCTTTGTCGTTTTTGGAAGTGGGAACTGAGTTCTCTCTCAGATTTCCACCACATTTTCAGACTTGATAAACCTTGAAAAGGTTTAAAGTGATAAACCTTGTCACCAGGTTCAGGAGACATTTAGAATCATAGAATCCCCAAGGCTGGAAAAGACTTCCAAGGTCATCTAGTCCAGCCACGTGTGCAGCCGTCAGCCACGTGTACAGTGCAGATGTAGTGTGTGAGCATTGGAGTCTCTTGGCTTTCAGAAGCCAAAGTGTCTGAAAAATAACCCAAGAGGATGGTCAAATTCATCACCAGGAGCACTTTGGCAGTTTATGGTGGTGATCCAGTAGCGTGACAAGAGGAAGCATCCTGGGCTTTTCCACTGAAGCTGATGACAGGGACATTGGCTGGTGACTATTACACAGCAGTGACTTCCCCGTTAACCACAACAGCCACCAGAGCCTTGCAAGCATTTTGGGGTTTTATTCATTTCATCTTTAAGCCAGACAAAAATTTGTACAATGAATCGCTGGAGAGGTTGGGGATGTTCCTCTGCCTCCTCTGTGCAAGGCTGAGCAGGGCTCCTGCCAAGGTCTGTGACACACTGAGGTCTTGGGGGACAGACTTCCCCAGCCATGAGCTGGCTGTTCAACCACAATTGTTCAGGGACAGTCCTGGCTTTGCTGTCCATCTCCCAGCACATCACCTCCCATTGCTGCTTGTTGCAAGGTCTACAAAAATGTCTGGTCCAAAAAAGCCCGTTCAAGTCCATGCTACTGTACAGATAAATGGCATGGGAGTAGCTTCATATTCACTTCTTGCTCTAAATGTTTCTCACAATTGGCTGTTCCAGCCCATTTTAATCTCCTCCCTCAAACCACCAGAGGTGTGCCCCCACCCTGGTGTCTTCTTTTCAACATGTGCCCAATAAAACAAGTTGAATTTTTAAATGCATGTAGACAACACAAAGAAAATGCTTGTATGGATGTGTTTTGTTAATTCCTCTTAAGACAATTTTTCTCCAGTTTGCCTCCACAAGGCCTTTCAGACTAGGGGATAGGTAAACAGACAGACATACAGACATACAGATAGATAGATAGAGATAAATACCAGCTGAACATTTTTTTTGCAAGCTGAGGCAAAATCCACTGGGGCAACTTTACACCAGCGAAAGTACAACCAGCCCAAAGAATCAGCTTTTCCAAGGATTCATGGATTTGAACTGTCTGGAGCAGCCGGCCCATAACCACCACACTGTCCTGAGGGCTTCATGGGCAGAAGGACCCATTCCCCTTGTGGGCTTGCAGATGCCTTGGAGAGGGTGGGGAGTGAGCCAAGTGCTGATCATCACCTGACACTGGGATCATGGCCTTGCAAATGGCTTTCCTGTGTGGAAAACCATGATCTGAAGAGGGTGGAATTTTACCACCTTTCCTTGCAGTACCTCAGCAGTTGACACTTTTGACAAAGTTTCACGTGTGATTTAGGACCGAAATTGCATTGTTTGACCCTTCTTTATTGCAGTCTTCAATTACTGCTCAGCAACAGTGGGGGAAAAAAAGGCCCCACTGTGCTGAAATTTCACATGTTGCAGCGTATCATCAGAAGATTTAGCACTTATGGTTCTGGAGCCATCGTCCTAAGCAAAAATACAGTTAACAAGAACAGACTGATTTCAGTCATCCCAAATTTCCAGAGAAATTCTTTTCTAAGAAAGAGAGGAGGGAGACATGTCCTGCCATCCGCTGGGAAATCTGGACTTCAGACTGTCTCAACCACCTCATGTCTGAGCCTCTTAAGCAGATGAGATTTCTCTAAGGTGATTTCCAAGGAGGGAAGAGTGGAATCCACAGATAAGCTGTACAGAGCATGATGATAGTTGAGGCCCCAGAGCCACTATTGCTCTGCTGGAAGATGTCAGTGGAGCTGGGGTGTGCCTGAATTTATGTGCTGGAGGCTTGAAACAAGAAGGACATCATGTTGCTGTCCAGGAGTGGCTTGTCAGCTGGACATCAGTGTTTTCATTTTGGCAGGAGCTGACTTTGTCCTTGTCCACAGCTCCTTCATCTGTGTTTCTGCTCAGGCCAGGCTTATACCAGGTCAGCACTTTGTTTTGTGTGGCTGCAGTTTTTCTGAGCCCTAAAGATGGAATTACAGCATTGACAAACTCTTGACAAGGGGAAATTCTTCCTTGCTTAACCTCTAGTCTCTATTTTAACCTCCCACTCACCCCACATCCACCAGCCCCAGAGCTGAACGAGTGAATGGGGACACATATGAACTGGTGCTCAGCATCCTTCTGTCATGTTTTGGGGTTTTTTCCTTGTTGAATTAGGGCTAAAATTAGCTCAGCAGGAGGTGAGGGCTGGAACGTTTCAGCTAAAACTGTCATAGTATTGAAAAGCCATAGTTTTGCTGATTATTTCTCAGCTTTCTTACTGTGAACAGCATTTCCTGGCCTTTTATTTTGACAGATTAATGCAAGTGAAGATCTCATAGAATACAGTGATCTGCCAGGCTTTTCAAGTCATTCTCTATATGATTTAATATTTGACCTGGAAAGGCATGTCCAGCTGAAGGTCCAGCCAGCTCAGGGTGTCACAGCCATGACCAAGGGGAGTCACATAGGGCAAGGTGTAAAGTGGGGGTTGTGGAGGATATCCCAGACCCTCACAGCACCTTGCAAATGGCACAAGAGCCGACCAGCACTGCACCCATCATGGGCACATCTCCACGGACAGACTCTGGCTTTGTTGGATCATTTTTCCTCTTTGCAGTTTCATAGAACAGCACAACAGTTTAAAGCTCATCCTGTTCCATCCCCTGTAATGGGCAAGGACACTTTCCACTATCCGGGGGTTGCTGCAAGCCCCATCCAACCTGGCCTTGGGCACTGCCAGGGATCCAGGGGCAGCCACAGCTGCTCTGGGCACCCTGGGCCAGGGCCTCCCCACCTCCCCACCCTCCCAGCCAGCAATCCCTTCCCAATATCCCATGTGCCCTGCCCTGTGGCAGTGGGAGCCATTCCCTGGGTGCTGTCCCTGCAGGCCTTGTCCCCAGTGCCTGTGCAGCTCTCCTGGAGCCCCTTCAGGCCCTGCCAGGGGCTCTGAGCTCTCCCTGGAGCCTTCTCCTGTGCACGTGAGCACCCCCAGCTCTGCCAGGCTGGCTCCAGAGCAGAGGGGCTCCAGCCCTTGTCTTTTTTTGGTGACCTGATGTATTTTGGAAAGCTGCTGTGAAGAGTTTGTTTAGGGGTACAGTACTTTCATCCTCTGCTTTCAGCTTTCAGGACAAGCAACTTTTTGTTAGCTCTGTACCTCACAAGTGAAAGTCCTGGAAAACAGGAAGATTAAATGATTTGGTCCACATCCCGTGGACTAATGAGCAGGGACAAAAAATCAGATCTTAATTAGAGGGACAAAGCCATCTATGCTACAATTTGGCTTCAGGGCCTTAACCACAAAGATACAGTATGTACCTCATGGAACAAGGTGAAAACATACAAAAACACTTCTGAAATGCAGAGTACTGTGCTTGTCCATGAGGCTCAATTGGTGCCATACCTCAGGTTCAAAACTACCATCTCATCTCTTCAGGTTAAGACCCAGCAGCCCAGCTTGAAGGTGGGAGAAGCACAAGTGAACCAAATATTCCCTATTTCTTGGTTAATCCAGAACAAAACCCACCCAGCTGTGGCTGCCCCTGGATCCCTGTCAGTCTCCAAGGCCAGGTTGGACAGGACTTGGAGCAATGTGGGGTAATGGAAGGTAAGCCTACCCATCGCAGGGGGTTGGAAGTAGTTTAAGGTGCCTTGCAAACCAAATCATTCCATGATTTTTCTGAGTTTTGTGATTCTTAGGCTGCTGGGTGTAACCCCAGCATGACCCTATACCTGGTCATGCACCTAGATTTGGAGCAATCTTTCTAACCCCAGGTCCCTGCTGCCCACAGAGACCTGCTCATGCAGATCAATACTAAAAATCTCAGGAGGAATCAGCAAAGGGTTTTGTAAGGCTTCCTCCTTCACCCGCCGTGCCTTTGATGGTGATCCTGGAGCTCCTGATGTATGTCATCACTGCTGGCTTGGCCCATTGAACCGTGCAGGTGGGATGTGATTATTGGATAGCTCACATTTGGTGGCTCAGAATGGAAATGAGCCAAACTGTAGCACAGATGAGATTGTTTAAACTCCTGTCCTTCCCAGGTGTGTCTTAGTGCACATCAAGCGAGACGGGATGGGTGCATCCATCCTGCCTCAGCTTTCCATGCTGATTTCCCACCTGAAGGGTGAGAGGGGAACCTGGAAACTGAAACTCACCCACGATCAGAAGCCCTTTTGAAGCTGGTTCATGTGTTCAGTACCATGGATCCAGCTGAAGGCACAGTCCATTTGGAGACAACCTAATGCTGTCTGTCAGTAAATCCCTCTGGGAAGGGCACATCTGTGCTGAACAGAAGGCACAGCATGGAGCTGATGCTCACAGAGACTGACCTGCTGATACGCCCAGCCACCCCCTGGGGGACAGCAGAGCCTGAAGTCACATTCCTGGGGTCCACACACTTGGGTAGGGTGGGAGCTCATGAGCCCATCTGGACACTTTCCTTGTCCACATTCTTCAGTCTGCAGGATTCTGGTGGTTTCCACTCAAGGTCCTGCTCCACCAAAGGCAGGAACAATTTTTAGGGACTTGCCCCCGGCAGATCATATGTGCAAGGAGGATGTGGAGCAGGGAATCCCTAAAGGCAGGGTGAGGGGGGCAAAAGGAACATCCACCTTTATTTCCAGAGGCATGGGAGATGAAAAGAGTAGGAAATAGTCGAGGAAAACCCAAGGACTGGCTTCCTCCTCATATTTTCCCCCTCACCTGCTGGCACAGGCTGCCTGTGTCCCAACAGAGGGCACAAGCTTGGCCCAGTATTTGTGAGACAGGGACAGGGTCAAACAGGAGCTGTGTCCCCAGCACTTGGGCTCTTTTGGGCTGAAGTTAGGAGAAATAGGCACAACAACAGGAAAAACCTGGTGGATTTTGGGCAGCCAGTCCCTCCAGCCTTGGGCTGACAGGGTGCATCCAAACTGGGGAGCCAAAAGCCGTGGGCACCGAACCAGGCCAGCAGAACCCAAGGCTCAGGATGATCCCACCCAGGTGTTGCCCATCCCAGAGAGGCCCCACTCAGGGCTGGAGTGGTGCTCCCACCACTGACCCCATGCAGCACTCACTCAGAGTAGCATCTCTCCATTCTGCCTCATCCACACCACAAAAAAAGCCACTTGGCACAGTTCGGGATCAAGTGTACATTTTTATTTTTTAATGGAACATAGACTCCTTTAGAAAAAGAAACATTCAGCTGGATGATAACACCCATAGAAAAAACACCAATCTTGTGTTCTCTTTTTTTTTTTTTTTTAAATTTGGCATTTGTTATCTGCATTTATATTAAAGCAAAGTGCATCTTTCTTATTTTTTTCTCGTTTATACACATTGCACAATACATAAATAATGATGCTTATAAAACGTCTTTATATTTACAAGTAATAATATATTTATATATAACATAAAATACATTTTTTTCTTTAATAAATCTCAGGTTTTTTTAAGGAGTCCTTTCTTTTGTGTGGGTGTTTTTCCAAAGCACTACAATGCTAAAGTTCCAAGAAGAATGCTCTCTTGTTCAATTAAACCTTTATATTTAGAAAAATAGCTTATGTTAAGGTCTAAACATGCTCATTGAGCTAAGAACAGTGTAAAAGTATCATACTTGTGTATGAATTCAAGAAGAAATGAAAGCACAACTGCATTTCCAGATAAGATGGTACCTGGATAACCTGATCTAAGCAGGTTACGACACACCGACTGTTGTGAACACTTTTTCTCTTGTTTTTCCCACTTGTTTTTCTTAAGTTTTAACTTTTTTTAGGTTTAGAATTCTGTCACTTTGCATCTCAGCTCAAATGATCAAGCACGGGCCATGCCCGAAGTCCCTCCACTGTTGTTTTCTCCCCTTACATCAATCCACGATCATAAAAAACATAGAAAAAGCAGTGGAACAATGAACACAGTGACAAGACATGAACCCAGCAACAAGAGAAACACAAAAGGTCGGTAAAAGACCTGTCTGGGAAGGTTTTGCACCATCCTTCGGCGGCAACGCGGGGTTAGCACTGCTGGGGAAGGGGTCTCGGTGTCACCGTCACTGGGAAGGTGGTGCGTACAAAAATACAGTCATCTCCTTGTGTTGTCCAAGAGAAGGAGCTGTAACATAGAGCTAGTGGCTTTCAAATCCATCGATCCCCATTGGATAATCCTTTCGAGAGGCGTGAAGTAATTATCTCATGTGATCTATCCCCACTGCACCCTTCTCTCGCCCTTCTGAGAGTTATTGGTCATTCACACTTTTAAAAAATAGATATATTTATCAAAATACCCCAAAGGCAAAAAACAAACAAACAAACAAACAAACAAATCTTTCGTAAGCTATTTCTCAAAACGAAGAAGGGTGAACAGAACAAAACAAANGCAAGCACTCAGAAGGAAGTAATAGCAGCAAAGTAGTATAGATGTCATGAGTTCACTCTGTCTCGAGTCACCGGTTGTTGAAAATAACCTCCAACCAGCAGGGGCAACTGCTGATGAACTGTCTGGTGTAGCACTGGCCCCAGCCTTTCACAAAGCTGATCTGCACGGTAAACCCGGTCCATGGCTGCTGCGTGAACTCGTGGTCGTTGGGTCTCTGCAAGGTGTACGCCTTCTCGTAGTCAAAAGCCTTGATGGAAAACCCTGGGAACACTTTGTGAACCAGCAACGTCCTGGAGTCGGGGTTGTCCAGTGTGGCCGACTTGATGAAGATGGGGTAACTGCTGCGGTTGTACACCCACACGCCGTCCACTTCCTTGGTGAGCTGGATGCCGTAGCCGATCTTGCTGCGCACCTTCTGCACCAGCTGGCTTTTGTTGTCCGAGTTGAGCTGTCCGAGGCAGAAACCATTCCCCTGAGGTAGATCATAGAAGATATCCAGGGAGGGCTCTTGGACAGAGTACAGCCGACCCACGCGTGTCTTCTCTTCCCAGTATGCCACCACACACCAGTGTGACCTATCCCCTGGCTCCTGAAGAACTTGAGAATCTGCAGAACAACAAGGGGAAAAAAAAAAGGAGAGATTTAGCGTCAAGGGATGCTAAATTAATAGGAACCGGCAGGACCTTGCCTGCCCGTGTCTTCACAACCCTCTCCACACATGCATCAATGTCCACAGTGCATCCACTATTTCCAAGGAAAGAAACATTTCCAGGTTTGGGGCAGTCCTGTGTTTTTCAGTGCCTAGTTCTAGTTGGATTTACAGGTCCTGAATGACAGAGTCAATGACAATGACACAGCCACCCTCACCCAAACCAACACCAGGACCACCTCCAGTGCCAGTAGGAGAGGTGAGATGCTTATGCAACCAAACACCTGAACCCCCTGATTTTCACCTACTGAACGATGGATTTATTTCCATAAATGACAATCTACTGTGCACAGACACAGAAAAAAAAATGAAGTGCTGCTAAGAAAACCACATTGAAAGTCACCCCATGGGACCAGAGGGGATGAGAATTTGACTGCTTTGGTTCATGGGGCTTTTCCCTGCCTGCATGGCCTGGGTGATGGGCAGCGTGGAGACATGAGATGCCACCCTAACCTATGGGAAGCACCAAAAGACAGAGGGAACCAAAAAATCTCACACACGTTAAGAAAATTGCCTAAAAACTTGCAAAAAAATGTAGAGATGCATTCATGTACCCTGTGCAGCATGGCAATGATGTAGGAGGAAAATGCAAGGCAGGAGGAGGGAAAAAATGTGAGAAAGCGCCTTTTCCTGACAGAGGATCCCGGGCAGCCTGGCGCTGCTCAGCGGGTAATTCCTTCCAGCCTCAGCAGGCATGTTAAGACCTGGGAACTATTCATCTCTATAATAGTATNGGGAATGCAAGTTAGTGAGCACTACCAAAATAATCCCCTGAACTATGAGAGAAACTACTGGAGCTGGGATGGTGGGTGACCTAGCAACAAAAAGCTCTTCCTGCAACACCCCCCAACCCCTCCCTCCCCAGGGCAACATGCTGGCTGCCTGCTCTCTCTATTTTTTGCTATTAATAAGCTCATTTTCCCAGTTTTCCTCCCATCTTGTTCAAGCCCTGCACTGTGCTTTTAAGAGAGGAGAAAAAA
>WAAG01029200.1:135262-148414 GCA_013390105.1 Tichodroma muraria
GTCCTGTAGTCCAACCAACCTTGAAAGAAAAGAACAAGTTTATCACACACTGAGATATCTGACCCACCATGACTGCTCCCAGCTGACCACGTCAAGGGCTGTCAAAATTATCACCAGTGTCTGTGACAATAACTCAAATGAAAATGGGAATAAAATGGCCTTACTGATGAGGATTTTAAATGCCTGTAATTGGACCTTTCATCAATGGCACCAGGTTAAGAGGCAAACTAAACTGTCCAAATGTAGAAGTGTTCAGAACTATGTAAGTACACTGTTTGTAATATAGGTACATACACATTTATTTTTCCAAAAAGCAGTTTTGATCCTGAGCATCTTCTCATGCTCATCCTGAAGTTCTCACCATCTCACCCCCTCCTCTCCCTCATTCCTGGGTCTGGATTTCCCATCAAACTCCCTGGCACAATACTCACAATGGTAGCATTTACCCTGAACTGCTAACAAAAGTCTCCTCATTTTCAAAAACTGTTTGGGTTGGAAGGGGCCTTAAAGATCCTCTCGTTCCACCCCCTGCCATGGGCAGGGACACCTTCCCCTATCCCAGGCTGCTCCAAGACCCATCCAGCCTGGCCTGGGACACTGCCAGGGATCCAGGGGCAGCCACAGCTGCTCTGGGCACCCTGGGCCAGGGCCTGCCCACCCTCCCAGCCAGCACTCCCTTCCCAATATCCCATGTGTCCCTGCCCTCTGGCAGTGGGAGCCATTGCCTGGGTGCTGTCCCTGCAGGCCTTGTCCCCAGTGCCTGTGCAGCTCTCCTGGAGCCCCTTCAGGCCCTGCCAGGGGCTCTGAGCTCTCCCTGGAGCCTTCTCCTGTGCCCGTGAGCACCCCCAGCTCTGCCAGGCTGGCTCCAGAGCAGAGGGGCTCCAGCCCTGGAGCAGCTCCGTGGCCTCCTCTGGATTCACCCCAGCAGCTCCACGTCCTTGTGCCACTGGGGGACTCAAAGACCTGGAGAGAACCCTGCCTGCCTTTCCAGGAGACAGCTTTCTGCTGGAAAATAAGTGCCATGGGCACTGCCAAGGAGCAGATGAACACATTACAGTTCTTCCTCCTTTATCCACCGGCACACATGGAGGGCATTTGTGCTTAAAAAAAAATTGTCTGGACTGGTGTCAGCACAACGTGTCTGGCTGGGGCCAGGGCTGAGACCAAGCTCAGCATGTCTTGCACCTGATAATCTCTCTTGGCTGACCTTAAGTGGTATTTGTGTGCCCAGGACAGTGCCATGACCCTCATCTTTCTCCTACTCCTTGAGATGCAAGAGATGCAGACACAAAACCCAGAGGTTTTCATGGGGGTTTAAATGCTCTTCTGGAGGGTCCTCAGGACTTCTACAGCTGCAGTTTTGCCCCTTCTGTTACTGGCAAGTGCAGATTTTGTAGGATCTCAGGAGAAACAACCCCCTGACCCCTTGCTTGGGAAGTGAAAGGCATTACATCAGGGTAAGGACAACACAGAGCAGAGTGTGCTCATCAAGAAAAAAGAAAAATGGGCACGCAAAAGGGTAATCCCACTTTGTTTCTAGTCTCTCAGGTGACTTACAGGGTGGAAGAACAGAACAAAACAAAACAAAACAAAACAAATCAAATCAAAACAAAACAAAAAACCCCAACCCAATAGATAAACAAACAAACAAACCAAAGAAAAGTACCTAAAAACTAGATTTCCAGGTACATTCAGCAAAAGTGAAGGGGAAAAAAGTCCAAATTAAAGGATAAATCCACATTAAAGGATATCTCCTGCTGCAGAAAAGGGGCTTTGTGCCTTTAACAAAGTTTGTGGGCAGCCTGGAGACTCCACCCATGGCAGTGTTTGCCCCAAACCTTTTGTTTCTCCCAGCACACAAGGCCTAGACAGCTTCACCTCCACCAGGAGCCCTTGCTTTTGATGGCTGGGATGGTTCCTGAAAGCCTAATTTCAAGCATGGTCCTGTGTTAAGCTCCTGTTGCTTGCAGAAGAAACAAACCCTCACCTTCTGCAGTGGGGGGTCCGGGGGACCCGGGGGTCCCTCCACCTCCGCAGCACAAGAGTCCCCAAGAGCTGAGACAGCCCATCACGTCAACACCTACTTAGGGAGCCTTTAATCTGTGGATTATTGACATGATAGACCATAACATCTCTTTAGGAGCCATTACAGCCCATTGTGTCAGTAGGTACTTATGCAGTCCTTAATCCGTGGATTGACAGGCAAGACCATAAATTTGTGTCTATGTCTAATTAGACGGCTCTTATTACTCAGTGTATACGGTAGTCATGCAGGCTAAAGAGCCTTAAGATTACTTTTTTAATTTATTAGCAAGTTGTCCAATCAATCACTCAAATGGCTCCTTGTTCCTTGCAAAATCAGTCAACCTTGCATGAAAATAAATGTTAAGTTTCACCGCAAGATTTCAATTTGCTGATGTTTACTAAGATTGAGTCTGGTGAGGTCAAGCAGGATAAAATATGGCAGAAGCCATCAGGGGAAGGAATCTCATATTTCCCCATTTTTCTTGGGCTTTGGTTCAGGTTTGTACTAATGGTGACCTGAAAGTTTGGGAGGGCTTTGCCCAGCCCCCAGGTGACCCAACCAAAAACTGCCATCACCTTCCCCACAGCTGGGAATCCCCCTTGTGAAATCAGGACAGAAATGAGGTCAGGTGAGATGGTGGGTAGAGATGATTCACCCCTGAGGACATCCCCTCAGGTTCCCACCCCAGCTTGGTGCGCCCTGAGTCAGCCTTCCCCCTGCCTGGAACCCAGCCTTGACCTTTTTGAGGGTTAATTCAGCAAGAACATAAAAGTGAGAAGGAAAAGAAGGAAAGAAAAGAAGAAAAGAAAGAAGGAAAGAAAATAAGAAAAGAAAGAAGGAAAGAAAGAAAAGAAAGAAAGAAAGAAGGAAGGAAAGAAGGAAAGAAGGAAAGAAGGAAAGAAGGAGAGAGAGAGAGAGANAGCCCTGCAAGCATATTGTTGCAGACCTACAGAGACTCAAGAGCAAACATCTGCCACTATGGCAGATGCCAAGGCTTGACCAGGAGTAATTTCCAAAAATATTAGAAAATATATTAAAAAATATAGGGTGATCCATGTCCCCTGCATTTACAGGATGGCAGAGAAAGAACCCAAGTGAAACTGCCGAGTTCATGGAGTCCACCAAACCAGAAATTTGATTCATAAACATCCTATTAGTCACTGCTACTGTCTAATTACGGTGATTAATCAATTACCACGGCTAAAAACGACTCTAGAAGAGAAGAACCCTTTTCTTGTGACCATTCTCTTTAAAAGCCAAGCAAGGCTGGAGCTACAAGGTGGTGGGGCGGGGGGGGGAAAATATGCAGGCACACACCAAAAATGCCTGTCTGCCTGTCTCCAGTGGTTAGAGGAGCCAGCTGACTCCAGTTTCCTCTGCACCAAGCTTCAGGCCTCATCAGCCATGCAAATTATAGAGTACCGTGCTGTCTGAAGGCCGAATTTCGACTCAGCTCAGAGAAAAGCCTTAGAGGAAGGGTGGGGATGAAGAAGCCAGCCAAATCCATTCATAATATTTACAGTAAATGGGCCTCTTTGCTGTTGTTTAGTATACAGTCAGCCTAATTATTTTTGAAGTTTTAATTTAAAGAACCTTCTTTATCTGCCTCTCCTTCTGCACCCCTCAAAGGTGTGGGAAAACTTTTCCCTTGTTTCAAAAAAGCAGTAGGACGGGAATCCCTTCCCCAAGCTCCAACTCGACAGATGGGTGGGACAAAGGGATGCTGCAAGAGGTGAGACCCTTCCAGAGCAGCCCTGCCAAAATCCATGGGGTTTTCAAGACTCCCAGGCCATCCAAAGAGTCACAAGAGCATGCAGATCCATGTGGAAATCCCCCAGAAATCCTGTTTTTGCTGCATATGTCCTCACTGCTGTTCTGGTGAGGACTTGCTGGCTCAGGAGGTGGTGCAGGTGCTCCACTGCCCTGTGCACCCTCCAACCTTCTCCCTGTCTTGAGGCAACCCGAAATAATCTCACTTTTGTAATAAATCAGCCAAGAAACTTGTCTGGAAAACGCAGCCCAGCACTCATGTGCTGCCCTGGGAGCTCCAAGTGACTCAGGACTGGTACCAGCCCCAGCTCCCAGAGAGGAGCAGCCACCTCCATGCTTCAGCCTCAGCGGCTACCAGGACACACCTCTTCCCCACCCACACCCAACCCAGATCCCAACCAGAAACCTTCTGAGAAAGAGAAACCAGCGCACAAAGGGCTCCTGACTTACTGCGATGCAAATCAGATGTGAGGATGAGCTTGCCAAGAATCTCTCTCCCAGATTGGGCTGTGCTGGAGGCTCCTGTGGCAGCATCCTGCCCCATCACCTTTCTGGGATAAATCATGCCAACATTTGCTGAAGCCACCAGAGGCCACTGGGCCGTGCCAGCCATGGGGTCACAGCCCCCTGCAATGCAGTCACCCAGCTGGGGTTTGGAGGAAGACCTTAAAAAGCTTTCACAGTGAAAAATAAAGCTTCGTTGTTGCAAGGCAGGGAAGGTCGTCCAGCACCCAGGGATGCCCTGGAGAGGGCAGGGATACAGCCCCCAGGAAAGCCGCAGCTCTCCACTGACAACATGTAGCCATGTGGGTTACACATTAAAAACCTTGTTGAGACCTTAATAAAAACTGAAGTAGAGCAGTCTAGGATTTCCAAATGGATACTTAATACACGGATGTGTGTTAGGATTTCCCCCCCCCGACTGCATTACACACACACACACACACACAACACAGCATCGCTGGTGTTCTTATTCCAATACTGAAAGAAAAAACAACCCTCTCCCTGCAGCACACTGACCCAGACTTCTCCCCTAAAGACTGAAAACAGGCATAAATATGTTTCTCCCCACACCAAAAAATTAAAAAGCCCACTTCCCCAGCAACTTTTCCCACAGCATCATCTCCCTCGCAAGGATGTAAACCCATGGAAAAAGCAGAGTAGGAACAAAAGTCCTTTTCACGTTCGTCGTGCCCCACTCCGTAACAATTATGAAAACTGTTTAGCTGGGCTGGCATTTGGAGCATTTACTGCATTCCTGCCAATAAATTCCAGTCCCGGATCTNAAAAAAAAACACCCAGCGCCAGACTGGAGACAGCAGGCAGACTGAAAAAGTTAATCATTACTTCTGTCTGCCTTCATAATCTAATCACGCCTATTCCTAAGAGCAGGCGGCGGAGCACGCCGCACATGGAATATATACATCCCGGGGTCACCGCCCAGGGGTGGACAGACGGACACACGGACAGCACCAGCCCCAGCCCGGGTAGGGGGCAATCAAGGGATGGACAGACAGGACAGGACGGATGGCGTTGGGAAGGAGTTCACAAGCCTGGCCATGCACACACACCCCTCCCCTCGCCTCTCACTTTGCCCTGGATTAATAACGCGTAGCAATTATAGAGAATATTATATTCATTAAGTAATTAACCCTCCCGGCGCTCCGGCAGAGCTGGCACCCCCTTCTCGCAGACAGAGGCCAGCAGAGGTTTGCCCCGGGCTATAAAACGGGGCAGGTTGGCAGCACACAGGTTAAAAAAAGAGCCCCAAAAGTCCTCCTGGTTCATCTCACCCCACTTCTGGTGGCAACAGCAGAGCCACGTCCCAAGCAGGGACCTGCCATGACCAGGGTGGCACCACCAACACCCAGGAGCTGGTGTCCTCCCACGGGGACAAAACTCGGGGGATTTGGGGTGTCACCAACATCCAGCAGCATCCTTCCATGGGGACAAAGCCCAGGGGAACTGGGCATCACTGGGATGCAGCAGAATCCTCCCATGGGACTGAAACCCAAGGGATCTAGGCATCACTAAGACCCAGGAGCATCCTCATGCAGTGATAAAGCCCAGGGAATCTGGGGCTTGGCAAGCCCAGCACCACACCAGCTTCTCCAGAAAATAACTGCGGTGCAACTCTCAGGTGAGCCAAGGCTTCATGCTCTTGACACCCAGGATACATTTTCCATGCTTGGCTGTGACAAAGAACAGTAAAACTACAGGCCGCTGCTTATGATTTATGGGTTTTTTCCTTATCGTGAGCTAAAAAGTCTCAGACTGGCTTCCAAAGAAAATGAATTCATCAGTTCAAATGCAGTGATGTAACTTCAGGCTCCCAGCTCCTTTTCCAAATAAAACTCCTGTTACTTGATTCCTGCTCGAAGAATGATTTTATGGAGTTATTGACTCTGTCCGCTCTGCCTGGGAAGGTGCTGCTGGAGCCGGGCCACAGGGTCACTGACAGCCATCCCGCGTGGGTGAGCAGGACCTCATCCCATGGCTTAGTTCCTTGACTATTTTGCCATTTTCCCTGCTTTTCTACTCAAAACCTCACCTTGCACACCAATGTGCAAACAGACACTCAGCTCCTCTGGCATTATTTCGCATTACCCGCCATGGAGGGGGCTCCCCCTCAGCAGTGATGCCTGGTAATTTTTATCACCCATAAATTCGACCCACAGCCTTCCACCAACAAAAATCACTGGATCCACAGACAACATCACCACTCGCAAAACTGACAGATGTCTGAATTTCCACCACCTTCCTAACAGCCGAGTTTCTCCACCACAAAGTCACCTCTTATTGATGAAGTTCTAGTTTCTGTGAACTTCTCTTTAACCTGTGTAAAAGTTAAACCTCTTCTCTTCTCTTCTCTGAAAATCTCTTTAACCTGTGTAAGTATTATACAGAATTCCATACAAATAGGGAACATATTCAGTATACAATGTATATATTGAATATATTCAACCTATATACCTACAGAATACATGCATTATATGTTGACTGTATCTTGCATAATTTTATACGGAATATATAGAATAAATTATCTCCATACATATTCAACCTACACATAGAGATTGAATAGATTTTGCTCAATATTTAACCATCTACAGCGTCACTCATTACATACATCTATAGGATACATATTTGCAACTAGGCTTAAGAGCCAGAGCGGTACCGAGTTATTCCTTTCATGGCAGAATCTCCCTTTCCACACGCTCAGGAAAAAGTCACAGGAGCCAGGACTTCGCCCCAGAGCTGGCACTCCAAACCCCAGCACCCCAACAGGGATCCTGATCGCTGAGGGAGGGTGAGGAAGGACCGTGGAGGCAGGCACGGGTCATCACACACAGGGGAGCATCACCAAGGGCATCACCAGGACCTCCTGCAACTGGCCCATGGTGCTTCAGCACTGCCAGCACAACCCAACCAGGGAGGCTGAAGCCAGCAGGGGTTTTTTTATGTAGTGGGGTTAAAAGGGTAGAGAAGGGCTGAGCCAGCTCTTACAGGGTGGTTTTTTGTTGTCTTTTTTTTTTTTTTTTTTTTTTTTTTCCCCTTGCAAGTTAAAACCAAGATAATGACACTGGGTGGGGACCAATTTGAAGGGCTGAGCAGCCAAACCAAAATTAGTCTCCTGGCCAAGAGCTTCCTAGGCCTCATAGTTTAGGGAAGGAAGCTGAGAAAAAGCATGAAAATAAAAAAAAAAAATTCCTCGGGAAGCTGGACCGTCGTGCTCAAGCAAAGGTGACCCTGCTAGTCAAATATTTTTTAACGTAATAAAAATAAAATCAAGTACTGGAGCAGCCTCCCTTGGAAAAGCAGGGCCTATGAGATGGTGTTTTCCTCCTTTTTTCTCCTTTTCTTTCTTTTCCGTCCCCTGGCACTTTCTTTCCTTTCACTAATAACTATGTTTTCTTGCATTTTTTTTTTTCTTGGCTCTTTCCTCATAAAGGACTGATGTAATTTCCTGTCTTGTCCCAATGTTTCCTGTTAATTAACAGGGTGAAAGTTATCATCACGCATTTAAATGGAAACCCAAAAGAAGGGAGGGGGGGGGAAAAAAAAAAACCACAGGGGAAAAATAAAAAGGAAAAGAAAAAAGAAATGAGAGTTTACTGTCTTTTAGCAAACACCACATCACATCCACACCAGCACAAAACACCCGGGAAAAAGTTTTTTTGGAACTGAGAACTTGAGCCCATGGGCAAAGACACCCTGAAGGGTGGCAGCAGGTCTGTGCACAGGAGATCCAAGCCCCCATTCCCCCCTGGATGGGGATGGAAAATCCCTGCAATGCTTGCCCAGAAAAGCTCTTTTCTTGCATTAAAAAGGAAAATAAAAGAAGAAGGGAAACAAGGAGATGGAAAATGGAAGAAAAAAGTAAACAAGTAGAAGAAGAAAAAGAAGAAAAAAAATAAAGGAGGAAAATAGAAAAAGGAGAAGAAGAAGGAGAAGGGAGGAAAAGAAGAAAAAGCAACAGAAGGGAAACAAGAAAAAAGAGGGAAAACAGGAAAAGAAAATGGAAGGAAAAAATAAAAAAACCAAAAGAGACAGAAATTAAATAAAGTAAAATAACCTGTAGAGAAAGAGGCAGACAGCAACACCCAAGATACTGCATTTATTAAAAGAAGTTGAAGAACACAGAAGGGAAAAAAAAAAAAAAAAAAAAAAAAAAAAAAAAAAAAAAAAAAAAGAAAACCCAGGGGCTAATCCAAAGACAGCAGGCGGAAATCCTGTGAGCCGCCGAGCTCCTTCCCTTGCCCGCCCTCAGCCCCGTGCAGGATCAGGCTCCTCCGTGCCCTCTGTTCCTCAACAGCAGTGACGCAGCCGGTACCCCGGCGGCACCGCGGCCACGCCGGCGGCGGGCGAAAACAAAGCGATTTAGGCAAAAAGCGAGGGTGGTGAGTACAGAGACTGTGCCTCAGCGGTTAATAATATCCCAGCGCTGAAAATAAACTGGGAAGGAAGCTCCTTTGTGACAGTAGGCAGGCGGCCAGGCTGCGGCGTGGGTCATTCACGCCGGCGGGGGACGGCAGAGGGGCTGGCACCCACTCGCCGCCCTGCCTGTCACCCTGCTGGGGCACAGCTGGGCATGGGGACAGGGTTCCCAGGCACAGTTTTCTCCTGGGAACCCTTAAAACGCGCTGCACCCCGTTGAAAGCCAGCAGGGAGGTTCATGGTGCTGGCCACTGTGGCTGGGAGCAGGCATCCCCCCATGCCAGTGGCAGGGAAATGCATGTGGCTAATGTTACTGGTTCCTTTAGTGTAAGCGATACCCACTGGCAGACAGTGGGGATGGAAACGATGCAGCCCACATCCCTGACAGCCCGGGGCTGCTCCTCTGTGAGTGTTTTTGTCACATCGAGTTTTAAATGTCCCCAACGATCAAGTTGCCGGCGCTCACCGGGACGGCTACCGTGAGGGGAGCACGGTTTGAACTGACGCTCAACTTCCCAAAATTCACCTTCCTAGGCTCATTCTTCCCCAAAAACTGCCAGGTTGTGGGATTAAAACACAGGTGACCCATCATGGTCCCCCATCACTGTTCCCAGCACCATTCCCACAGTATGATGGGCTTGCTGGTTCTGGGGTCTTCTGCATTTTGTCATCAGCTGTACCAAAGGCATCGTTTGGCTGGGAAAATCTACTGGAAAAATGGGTTTAATGAAGCTGGACAGGTATGGATTGAAACTATCTAATGGGGGCAGCACCTCTGCTATCATTTCTTTCTTAAAACATGTTGTAGAAGAGTATCTAGGAAAGGCTCAAGAGGCTCCAGAGCACTTAAAAGTAATTATTAAATGGATTCTATTTGCTTTGGAGGGATTTTCATCAGTGAAACGCCCGGAGCTGTGAGGAAGTTCCCAGCTCTGTCCCAGGGGGATCCCCACAGGGTGAGAAGCCCCCCAGGNCGGGGCTTGAAGGAACTGGAACTGGAGCGGGTGGCCAAGCCAAGAGCCCGGGGTCGGTGCCAAGCACCAGCTCCCTCCTCCCAGTCGGCCACGGTCAGATGATGTGCGAGGCGAGCCGGGAGGCTCCTAGTCTGGCAGGCAGCCTGCTCTGCTCCAGAGGCTCCAGTGCTGTCATCCTGGCATTAACCCCTGATAACCTTGTCCTTTCCAGGATGGGACTGTGGTTTTCAGGCAAGCAAGGAGCAGGGGGTCATGTCTCCCAGTGAGGCTGGGAAGGAAAGGGTGCAACGCCCTGCGACACTCAAAGCAAATTAAAAAATATTAAAACGACTTAAGCTCAAAAATAAACCAAAAATAAGTGACTTAAAGAAAAAAAAAAATTCCCAAGCAATTGTTTATCCCTGGGACAAATATACAATCCTAGTTCCACAGGAAGATGTCTCAATTTCAGATTATAATAGGATGCCAATTTGTAAATAAAGGCATTTCACAGGAGGTTATAAACTCCGTAGGGGAGGGAGGTGGAAGTAGGGGGAACGGGAAAACACAGGCAGGGCTCTGGCGGAGAAACAGCACAGGATCCTGTTTACATGGGCGAGGGGAGAGCGATGGGAAGCCGCTTTGGGGGGCAAATATCTCCGGATTTGGACAAGGTGCTTCTTCCCCATCAAGCAGATACCAGCAGGGATCAGAGGCATAGTGAAACATTCCCGGCCTGTCCACAATTTTGGAATGAAATGTCAATCAGCCAAGAGGTCCCTTAAACCAGACAAGGTCCCACAGCACAGAGAGCCAGAGTAGGGAACGATGCCAATGCACTTCCAGGCTGGGGAAGTCTTTTCCCTGCGTTTTTGGTGTGGAGTTGGGAGAGAGAAACTGAGTCTGTGCCTGCTACAGAAGAGCCTTGTTGGTTTCCCAGCCTCAAGGCTTGCAGAACCTTGATCCAGCACCCACCAAGCATCATCACTCAACATCCACTGGCTCTTAGAGACCCTGAGGTGCTTCCAGAGTTTGGGCAAATCAGCAGAATTAGGCCAAAGTCTGGATAACCTCTCAGGTCTGATATTTTAGGAGCAACATCTGTAAGAAAGCAGTGGATGTGGCAAGGACACAAGCCAGCTCAGTTTGCTCTCCCTCTCTGAGGACAAGCTCTGGACTTCTTAAGAGCTTTGCCTTGCCAGCAGACCCAGCACTATTCACTTTCCTGTTGGAGAGCCACCTCCTCACCCACCCTGGACACCAAAACCTTCCACCAGCTGAGAGCCACCAGCCCCACGCCACACACAGGTCAGGACAGAGATGTCCAGGGCTGCTGGATCATATTCCATGGATACCCAGCACTAACACCACCAAACACCACCAGCTCAATTCTGCCCTTGGAGCAGGGCTTCTCCAAGGGTCGTACAGGAATTTGGCTCCCACCAATCTGATGCCACCAAACCACGGGCCAGCCACCTCCAGGCTCTCCTTTGCTTGTTTGAAAGAAGTCACAACCAAACACATCTGCTGAGAACAAGTCAGCTCAAGATACAGGAAAACCACCCTCTGTCTCCTATTTACAGGAATTATTTTTATCTCCAATGGGATATTTTTGCTCTTTAACCACACTGAGGACAGAAAGGGTCTGGCTAGTAATACCTGAGCACAGCCATGTCAGTGGGAGAAAATGTGAGCGAGGAGTCCTGACCTACCCACAGGCTGACCACCGATAAAAATAAAGATGATATAAGAAAATAAATAAAGCCAAGGGTACAGAAGCGAGAGCCAGTGCCTTGGGGGAAACAAAGGGTACATCAGCCAGAGAATGGGATAGCTGGGTAAGACAGAGCAGAGGTGAGACGAGAACAGGACCCCAGCATGGTGTGAAGGACTACCCAGGATTGCATTCCTGGGTCACAAAGCAGAACAGAAAGGAGAGAGGGAAGGAAAGAGCAGCTCAGAGCAGTGATCACAAGGGGGAAACACTCCCTGTACATCCCCCGGCCGCGCTGCTCCCCCCGCCACACATCCTCCAGAGCCTCTGGTATCCATCAACACAACTGCCTGCAGCCCCAGTGAGAGACAGACCCCAGCAGTGGCTGATCTGAGACTCCTCCTCATCAAAGGCTCCTCATGGAGCCTCTCCTCATGGAGAGCTTAAAGGACGCTCGCTTTGAGCCCCTTCAATGCTCCCCTTGCCACCATCCTCTCAACTCCTCCATGCATTCCTCTGCCGGAGTGGCCGTGAACCCCAGGCTGGCCCCATTCCCAAATTCTCAGTGCTGAGAGTGATCTTCCTTGCCAAATCCTGCTCTTTAAGACAACAGAACAGGTCTACGGACCCTGCTGCTGCACCAGCATCCGCCACACGCCACTAAGAGCCAAAGGCTGCAGGGCTGCAGGATCCCAACAACAACAACAGCAACCACCTGCGATGTTTTTTTCCTCACACACCCACTCAGTTTCCAATTTATCAAGATAATTACTTTTATTTTCCCCCCTTTTCTTAAGCCACCCTTTCATCAAGAAGCTGCAAATCCAAGACGTACAGGTCTGGAGGGGACGAGGGATGATGGATTCTCCACCCAGCATCACCCATCCCTGTCTGCCCAAACACAGATAAGACCAAGCCAAAGAGCTGGCTGTGTACCCTGCCAATAACTCATTAAAGCCCTCTTCAAACACACTCTTCTACTAACTAAAACATGCAGGAGGGGATAGGGAAAAAAAAGGAGGAGAAAGTGAGCTTTGGAGGATTGCTCCAGAGTGCGTTTATTTTCCTTTCTTGACTGGGTCTCTCCAGTTGGGAATTTTCAGCACTGCACTTCTGCACGCGGAAGGGAGATGCCAGTAAATCAGAGCAAATTCAAAACAAATGCTCTTTCATGTGGAGGCATTCGGCTTTGTTTCAGGGTTTGGGTAGCTAACCATATCCCTTCAAGAGTCAACTCTCCTATCAGCTCCTCATTAAACTAAATGGCTACAATTACATTTGGGGAGGAAAAAAGAGCAGTTAATGATCGTAAAAAGGTTCTGTTTCCAGGCTTGGGGAGAGGGGGAACCTTTGATAAGGGAGACAAAAAAAAAATATAAAAAAAAATTCAAATCCAATGAAATAATAACAGTAGAATAAACTAAGTTAAAAATGTACTTTCAGGTGGAAATGTGCTTTCATTTGGGAAAGAAGCTCAATTAAGGAGCTAGGGGTCCCCTTCCCGCAGCCCTTTGGGAGGCACCAGGAACGAGCCGTGTTATTTCCTGCAGCCCAAGCCCCCACCTCCTGCCTTCTCTGCCTTCCCTTCGGGAGCAGAGCTGCCAGACGAGATGTTATCAATAGGCTGAACCTTACAGAAAGCCCCCTTTTAAAAGCGAGTACTTCCTCTGCTTATTTCATGTGGTATCCTGTGGAACTGAACTCTCTCCTCCCCTCTGCAATGGGTGTATTTCAGGAGGAAAAAAAAAAAAAAA
>WAAG01029202.1:346-15994 GCA_013390105.1 Tichodroma muraria
TACCAAAGCTCAGTACAGTCCCTATTGCACTTGAAATGTCAGCCATTTGTACGGCAAATACGGAATATGGGGAGCAATTAATGGTATTCCATTTAGGAATTTTAATTTCTTCAGACTAATATCAAATTTACTGTGTTTTCTTTCAGACTCACTAGAAGATAAATGTCAAAAAATGGCTTGTGAATGTGACCGTGAAGCTGCCAAATGTTTTTCTAGAGCTCCCTACCATAGAAAATATCTTTTGTGGCCAGACTTTATGTGTGGTGAGATTCAGCCTTTGTGCAGGTATTAGATACATGACTCTTGTATGTATTTAAATCTAAAATGACTTTTTTTTTTTTTTTTTGGCCACAGTAATGACAACAAATGATTTTCCCCTTTCTTGATACTCCTTCATCCCACCTCAGTCTCTCCACCCCAAAATGACCAAAGTAAACATTTTTCCTCTTATTTACCTTCTCCCATGCACTTTTATTGACTAAACAGAAATCTGAGTTTATCAGCTTAGGGAGTAACTGACAATGTTACAGATTTTTCAGATTGATATCATCCGCTGTGAACTTTTTATCCCCCCTCCACTGGCTGTAAGATATAAATCAAACTTCTAACAAATCTTACCATTTAACTTTGAACTGACTGGAAGTGCATGAAGTGACAGTGTCAGTACAAAGAGTCCTCTCATCTACATTAAACACTTACTACAAAGCCTAATTTAAGTGTTGAATTTCATCCACCTGGAGTAATCCTACCTGCACTGAAGAAGGCCTAATATAATAATTTTTTGCTAGCATTTACTTTTTAAATAGTTTTCTAAACAGCTGCTTATTTGATATGGCTCAAACTCCTTACTCTATGTACACCCTGAATTACCTGTAAGCACAGGGAGGAATTCTACCCTTAGAACTTTAGAGCTAGATTTAAAAATGCAAATGCAAACCATCACCAAAACAGAAACATGAAGAAATGTAGGAGTTATTAGGACCAACTGGCTTTCCCACAAGTGTTTGATCCTGCACAGAAAGAGGTTATGAAGCTCAAAAGTGTATACACCTCATTAGGATGTAAAGCTGGTTTTAGCTAGGGTCACTTCATAGATATTTTTAATCCTTTGGGAAGAGAAATCAGCCCCCTGAAGTGCTGAAAAATACACTTTATTTTAAACTGCTGATTTTAACAGTTATAGAGCCAGGAGTGTTTTATGTCTGCTTTCACCCAACTCAACTTACTCAAAGGTGCAGGGCTAAAGAACAGGTTTGCAGAAGTCAAAGTTAATGATGTACTTCAATATTAAAAGAAAAAAAATAAAAATCAAAACCCAAACAAAATAACCCACCTCTACAGAAATACTGCAGATTTCAAGAGAGATCTTTAATCATGAAAAATATTCATAGGCAAATTTAGTTCACATTACTGACACAAATGAAATAAACAAAATAACAAACCAATGCAGAATGCAAGGGGACAAAGTTCTTGCAAAAAATCTTATCTTTTGATTCAGTCAAAGGAACATACATTAAGAAATGTCAAACCTGCTCACAGGAAATAACTTTCCAGTCAATATTTGCTCACAGACAGAGATACACACATTATATTGCTGTAAGTAATTACAGTGTCAGGTCACTTTTCCAGAATAATCCTTTTTATGAGATAACGCTGAATTTAAGAATTAGCAACAGAATTCAAGAAGAGAGAGTGAAAGGAGCTATTGATGATCTGAATAAAAAATTTACATGGTAATTACCACATTTTCCAAGACACAAGAAAATTCAAGTAGTCTTTGCCTTCAGCTGCAGGAATGTTGGAACAAACTCTACTGTGAGACTGTGTATAGGGCAGTCACAATGCTACATGTAAAGAAGACTGAAATAAATAAAGTTCTTTCAACATCAAGCCTATCCAGGAAGGGCGTTCCTTTGGCAAACTGAAGTTGAGGAACACATTGCTGGTATGAAATGTTAAGTTTAAAAAGAAAAAGAAAGAAATCACTGTAGCAGTGCAGAAGACACTGATTTTAAGGCAGTCTTGAAAATACACAGAATGCTCAGGACAGAATAAAGAAATTTATCTGATACTAATAGGGTGAGATGACTGTATGAGTTTTACATGGCTATACAGGAATGTGCCTTTTTTTTTTCAACAGAAAATTCCTTTTTCCTTCATCCTCCAATTCGGAATTAGCTGGTTTAAGAGTAACTTACCTTAAAGCTTTTTCGTATGTTTAAATTAACATAATCCACCATTTTCACTGCCACATACATAAAGAAGAAAAGCAAAGTTTATTCAAAAATGTTCATTTTTAGAAGCTAAACAGCTCGAGTTCCAATGTCAATCACTGCACTTGTGTCTCCAGACGCCTTATCTCTGTAACCACAAGATCAATGTTTATAATTGGGTTAAAATACAAGGCCCAGTAAAACAAACAATTGCAGACAAACTGAGGAATAAAAGGCCAAAAAATGGCAACAAAAAGTCCCTGGGTTGAAACTTTCCAGAAATGTGTCCACATTCTGTGAGGAATAGTCCTGTGGAAAAGGAAAGGGAAAGGCTTAGAGGAACTTTCTGGTTTGTTTTTACCCAGCCCTAAGAAATGCTAACAGGTGCTACAGCTTTAAATTACTTAGCCCTTACTTGGGTACCTGTAAAAAACACCATTTTGCACTCCAGGAAGAACTTTCCTAAAATGCTGTAGGTACCAGATTTAAAGAGGAAGCACTAAGTCAGTGCACTTCGAGCCTGAAGCCTAGCAGGTTGCAGTGCCACATCCCAGCTCTGCCTCAGGTTGTCCCATGTTCCCTGCGCTGTTCTGGGCACGTTCTGCCCTCTGTCGACTGGTAAAGGGAAAAACCCTCTGCACACCAAAACAAGAATTTCTCCCACACAATTTCCTAAGATCACACCAACTATGAATGTTATGCTTGAATTAAGACTGAGGCAGTAACAGAAAACAGAAATCCTGATAAATTATCAGAACTAGTATCAGTATAACGAAACTTATTTATGATTCTAAGGACTCATCCTGTAATGACTACACTTTATCATGACTACATTCTGATGAATTTAGTTCTCAGCTGACAGCTAATACCAGGCACCATAAGAGGCAGCTCCCAAAGTAAAGTTTAGTCTCTGTGGTTTAGTACCCAGTGGTGAAGGACATGCTTATTACTGTTTCCACATTTGCTACATCTGATAGGTAAAAACACCTTTAAGAAACCCTTGGAAGCATGCACAGAAATAAAAGTGTTCAAGAGCAAGCATTAGCATATATGAGAATTCAGATTCACATGTTGTTATTAACCTCAGAGTTTGGGTCAGACACTCATTTCAGTGAGCAACTGTGAAATTGTAAGGCTGTTACTTTATAAGGCCGTGTAATTTCTATCCTCTTCCACAAGCTTAGTAAGACTTACTTCAATTCTCTTCTTGACCAGAGCCTCCAAAAGGAGAATAATTCCAGAACAGAGAGCAACATGGAATTTACAATTATAAACCTTGATGTCCAGTAGTGCACATCTAGCCAATCCCAAGCAAATTCAGCTATCAGCTGGTATGGCAGAAACAAATACTTTACAATGAATTCTCTCCATTGCCTCCAAGAAGGATCTTTAAGGTCCTGTAAATTAGGATAAAAAAAAGACCGTTAATCAATTTGCTATGAAACTGACTTAATACTGGCTTATTTCTACTAGTCCTTTTTGGAAAGATGGAGGTTTTATACACTGAAAGCAGTAATTTATCTTTACTGCATTACAGTATTACCTACTAGAAAGTATAATAATTTCCATTAGATGAGAACATCACTTTCTGTAGTCATGTGAACTTCAGAAGAATCAGTTTCACACATTGAAAGTCTTAAAAGCCTAAAATCAATCCTGTTAAAGGTAGTGGTTGCAGCACTGGTGATTGCATGCAATAAAAACAAAGAACCACTTCCTTTGTAGGTCTGTTTTTTTTTAAAGTCATAATGTAAAGAGATGAAATGATGAATAATTACATCACGTATTTTTATGGTGATAGTCTTAAAATGCTTATAACTAAAACAAGTATCATATTTAATGTTTTGAATACTTACAAGCAGTTTTGTGACTGTATCTTCATACTTGTCTTCCTGCATAGGACAAATTGTGTGGATGAAAGGTAGGAAAGCTTCTGCATAATCAAACAAATATAGGTATAACATACTGAGTCTTGGAGAACTCTTCAGTGCATATAGAAGAAAGAGTGATTTTCCTGGGTTTACTGCCTAAAAGGTATCAAATTATCAAGTTTCAATCAATGAAAAAATAAAATGAAAGGGACGTGCCCGTTCTTAGATTTTCTGACAATCATTTTTCAAAGGGTTGTTTTTCAAATACAACAGTTCATTAAACTAAGCAGTTTTTACACAAGTAATTTCACTACTTAAACACTTCTCCTGGCTTTAAGAGAATCTTCCTTTAAAGGTATTACTTAATATACATGACATGATACACTTTATATAAAATTTACCTTATATTCCCAAAGGTTTTGTGGTGGTTTAACACCTAAAGTTTTCACACATTCCAGTTCTGCCATAATAGCTCTCCTATGGTTACTGTTCTCTACACTGTAAGGCTCTTTGGTGAAATCCTCTTCAGTCAGTGTTAGGAGGAGTCTACAAAAGCAGAAGAATTAAGAAGATAAATAGAGCCTATTCACCAAGAAAGATGACTAACAAATACACAACTGCATACTGAAACAATAAGCTACTGATACAAAGTAGCACCTTTTGGGATAAAGAATCATAGAATACTTTGGGTTGGCAGGGACTTTAAAAGATCGTCATTACATACATTAGATACATTACATTACATTACATACATTACATTATACATTGCATATCAAGTGTTCTATGCCAACTGCATCTCAGAGCCTGGGTTTTAAATTTCCTTCTTTTCCAGTTTCCTCTTGCCTGCTTTCAGTATGGCTCTTGAGTGGAATACAATGCGCACAGCACATGCCTATTTCCACAAGAAAGGAAAGGTGGAAGGGGTGGATAATACGTCTGTAGAATTTTATTCTCGGTATCATTTCAGTCTGCATTGTCAGCATTTAAAAAAGTTCTTAGAAAATTTTCAGGTAGCTTGCTAATTATCTACTACTAAAAGTTTTCAACAGCAATTGTTAAAACTACTTCTGAAATTTATCCTGATACATCAACAGAATATTCCCACAATCCATGTAACACAGTACGGTCATTTCACAATAAGCCACCCCTAACGAATCTATCAGTAGTCCAATCACATAATAGCTGTCCTTGACCATCAGGCCTCTCACCTTCCATTTACTTTCTCCAGTAAAAATCTTTCTTTGTAATGTGAAGCCCATGGGCCCAGCTGCTCCAGCCAGAGTATCACTTCCTCAGCTGTCCATTTAGCAACAGGCTTGTGCACAAGAAGATCATCTTCAAATTCTCTGCTACTCCAGTGATAGCCAAGTAGAACTACCTACAGGTAGATTACAAAGATAAATAAAAAAAGATCCTTTACTTGCAAAGCAAATACATGAATGATATAAATAAACACCCAGTAAGAGGTTTGACACATAGAGCCTTCCATTTCATGGAGGCTAGAATATTCAGGTGACAAGAAAGTACTTTGAAGTTTTACCCACTAACTTCCATTTGCTGTACATTGCAGTTGTAGTTCCGGGAGACAGCTCTGAAGGCCACTTTACTTACTCTGCCCAGCTGGAGTCTCTTCTGTGCTGACAATCGTTTTTCTGTGCATGTAACTTAAGAATATTTGACTGCATGCTTAAGGAAGCAAATAGGGAACACCAACCACATGAAACTTACTGCTACACAAGTTAAAGCTGTCAGAACGCCTGAGAAAAACCCTCCTCGAGGATTAATTCTTCCCGTGTTTGGAACTGTAGGCATCTGGTCATTCCCATATTTTTGGAAAGTTGCTAAGCTGCGTGCTACATCACTGTTTTGTTGAATATCTTCTTTTCTTTGTTCAATGGCATCAGAAAATAGCTTTTCAATAACATCCCTAATAGGAAAAATATTTGTCATTATACTGTAACCATTGAGGCTTAATATTCAGAAAAGGGACTAATTCTTGGATTTTTGTTTTCCAGCCTTTACTGAAGACTACTATCTTTGAAAGCAAGAAAAAAATAGTTATTAAGGCTTAGTAAACTTAGAATTGTATCAATCACCGCCAAACAACATTTTCCTTCCCTTCTAAAGCTAAAATACCACCTAACTCCCAAGTTATTTCTCATATAAAATTAGAATCCTGCGTGCCACTGGCAAGCCTCAATTATTAAAAAATACTAAGCAAAAGACAACATAAAAGCCTACCATCTATTTATTTAAATATTATTAACCCCAGATAAAATATTATTAACAAAACAACTTGTGGGTAATTCAAGACAGCAAATAGATGTTTTTAGCTTTGTTCTGCAACATGATCACATTTCTTCCAATAAATAATTCCTATTACAGAATTTATTACACAATTATTCAAGATCAATCTAACTTAGTAAACAACCAGCTATATTAGAAGATTGAGGATGCCACCTTTCCATCTCTCCTCATCCCTTTTCATCTTCTAAAAAAAAATTTAGAAGGGGGGGAAAGTCCTCCCCCCAAACAAACCTCCTCCCTCAAAACAAAGCCAACCAACCCACCCCTTAATTCCATGTGCTTGAACAGTTCATTACAAGTGCACAAGCTGAAAGTCTTTGGGATTTAAATTTCTTTGTGACAAATTACCAGTTATCTAAGAATATCTGCAGCAAACTCAAGAAACCAGACAGCTAATTTCTGTGATTTCATTTATGTAAAAAAGACATTCACAAAATAGTTCAGTCACCTGAGGAGGATGTTGACTCTGGGGAATCCTTCCCATTTTTCTCTGCATTCAGGGCATTCATTCTTCTTGGATGATACCCACCACAAGGCCAAGCAATGCCTACAGAAGCTGTGCCCACAGTTCAGGGTGGTGGGATTGATCAGAATGTCATAGCAGCAGTGGCACAAGAACTCACTGACTGATATCTGCCGACCCAGGCCAGGAGCAGCACACGGTTCAACTTTCGCTCCCTCTGGTTCCCCTCGTAAAGTCTCATCTTCTTCCATTTTCCTTTATGTCTTAAACAAACAGAAAGCTCTCTTAAGATCTTCAAGCCAGATAAGGCATTACTTCTGCAAAGCAACATGAAAACAGCTATTACAGAAGTTTAGAATTGTAAGCAATGTGATTTATCATTGCACCACTTTTGTCACTCAGATGGTTTTAAATTTTTTAAGTAACTCAGCCCTCCCCAAAATGAAACATGATCTACTTTTCCAACAACATATTCGTTGCCACCTACAATCAAAACTAGATTCTAGATGTAAACAGCTGGGCTCAATCTCCCCATGCTCTCTTCTTCAGTGTTACGAAAACACATGAAAGCAAAACAAAATAACTCACTATGATTCACATAACTTTGAACAGTAGCGTTAATCAAGGTTTTAGTAAAAGAAACCAGTCAAAGGAAGTATCATTAAAAAGTACCACCAGAGGATAAAAAAATAAAATACCAGTATAATGTAATGATCTAAATTTATTTCATCCCTCTTCTTTCCAAGCATATGGAATAAAACATTACTAACAGAGGCCAATCCTAGACACCGCTGGGCAATGTTAAAAATAAGAGAAAAGTTTGGTCCACCAAATCATATGCTTCATAATCATAAGGGATTGATCTACAAACCTCAGCAAAGCTCTAAACTCGACATTAACTTTACTTGTAGTTACTTTGTTAGTATTACAGAAAATGCACAGATAAGAAGAATTTAAGATGGTTCCAAGCTTACAAAAAATATAAACCTATTTGCTTGATGTTCCTACTCCATTCTCTTAGATAGCAGTATATAGTTTCTTAAGAAAAGCACTGATCCAGACCACTCACTCATCACTCATGATATGTTAGAAGACACCAAGAACTAAACAATTTTCTCCTCAGGCACTACCAAACCAAAATATGACTACACTCTCCACCAAGTGGCTCCTGCTTACTACTAATTTACCAACTTGCCATCCAGATCAAGCATGAGGAGGCAAGCACACAAGCAGATAGAGAAGAGAAATTACAAAAACACCCCAAGTACAGAAACAGAAACCAATAGTGAAACTAGAATCCTCAGACTTCCAAACCTGTATTTCCCTGGCAAAGCACAGGCTGTTGGCTTTCTAAAACAAACCTGAAACAGCACTTATAAGAGGAGAAATAAAAACAAGATTTTGCACCTAAAAACATTCTTCTAGTTTTCCTGAAAGACAGAGGAAACAGGATTTCTGTGGAAAATACAGGAAAAATATTTCACCGCTCAGTCTGCGCTAAGAGCCAGCGGCAGAATGATTCCTAGCTCCTCTCCTGTCTCTTCCCAGCTCCAGCTTCCTGCTCTCCGCGCTGCTTCCTCAGGCGCAGCACGGCCGNACCGCAGCCGCTCGCCTTCTCATTCCAAGCGTTTAAAATCACCACACGTGAGCGCTGCTACACTCCCATTTCTGGGAATACACACACACGCACATCCATATCCGTGAGAACGGAGGTACGCTTGCTCACTGTACGCCACGCATCCAGCTGGCCTTCCTTGAACAGAAACTGTTCAAGGTTGATTTTACAATAAAGATTTGAGGTGTAATCTTAGAAGTAAATGAGACTTTCAGGTGCTAAGTTTGATTGCAGTGCTAATGCATCCTGTACAGAGACTACTCTTACCACATAAGAGTCTATCCCTCCACTCATTCACATTTACTGCTATAAGTCTCTGTTCCCTTACTGGAATTTTTTGACTAGTCCAAAAAAAATTGATCCACTTTCTACAACACCCTGACAGGAGGTTGTAGCCAGGTGGGACGGGCCTCCTCTCCCAGGTCATAGCTTTACTCTGCACCAGGGCAGATTTAGGCTGGACATTAGGGAAGGGTGATTGGACATTGGAATGGGCTGCACAGGGAGGCGGCGGAATCACAGTCCTGGGAGGCGTTTAAGGACTGAACATAGCACTGAGTGCCACGCTCTGAGTGATGCAGTGGTGTTTGGTCACAGGTGGGACTCAATGATCCCAGAGGTTTTATCCAACCTAATTGATTCTGTGAATTTTTAAAGTACCTCTGAGATATATTTTTTTTCAATTGTTCAACACAGTGACATCTTCTTTTAAGATTTTGTTACAGTTTGATACAAACTACAAGTTCAGTTCAAATGCTATTTCAATTAATTATTCCAGCCTATTTCAAGAAAGAAAATAGTCTCTCATTGCTTTCTCTCTCATATTATCCAATTTTTTCCAGAGAACCAATCAGCAGATCTTTAAACTACTCTAGCATGAAAGAATTCAACCTCTTCTAGATCTGAGGAATTGCATCTAGATCTACCTTGGTATGCAAGGTGAAAATGTGACCCAGGATACTTGTTCTAGAATATAGTTTTTTATTACTTTTTTGTGTCTTTTCACCTAGCTTCATATTCAATGTTCAGTAAAGTAAAAGAGCATATAAGTGTTTGATAGTCTGTGCAGCAGACCTGAATGATGTGAAAACATGGCCTTTCCATTCCAGTTTACAAAACTTTTGACATATAAAAAGCCATGGAATCTCAAACTAACTGCTTGTATTGCCCTCTCCCACTTTTTAGGTGCTCCTTCTGCTTACGTAACAATACATATATGTTGAATTAAAAAATATCTAATCTGTAAGACATAGTACTTCAATTCCTAATGAAGTACTTTTTTACATTACAGTACACTAGTATTTGACTTGCAGTTTATTTTGTGGGTGAGGGAAGCAAAGAGTTTCCAGATTTGTCAGCTACTTGGGGGAAATGTCAAGCTTCTAAAACAGTAATCAACCACTTTAAAGTGCCATGAGCACTTTAAGTAGAAACTGCAGAAATGTATCTTGAAAAAATCTGAGGAATAACAGAAAAATTTTAGGCTTCAGCCAATTTACTGCAAAATAAAAACATCTTTTGATTTTAACAAACATCTTGCTGGGAGCTATTTAATCATACTAGATGATTTGCTGAGAATGTCTGTTGAATAAATTGCTTATACTGAAAAGGCGATGCTTAATATTGAAGAATCTGTAAAAGCTCTCTCCACTAAATACTGCATAATTATTTATCTTTTTCTGCATGCAGAAATTGCCCCCCATAATTTGTGGAGAACTTTTAATTTGTTTTCATTCTGCTGGAATTCTGGAAAAGATGCTTTAAGAGCCCTGTGAACTCCAGCCTTGTAGCACAAACTCTGAACTCTCCGCCACCCGTGCCCACGACTCCTGCCCTCTGCCCCTGCGCAACACCTTCTCTCTGGGGCAGGTCTTCCTTCCACAGCGCTGCTGCGGGCTCATCCTGCTGGGCGCCGAGCGCTGCTCTCCTACAGCCAGCTCTCAAAGGGCCGCTTCTATTCCTCTGTAATACACCAAGACCTCCTGTTCCCCTGGAATTATCATCATTAAGGCATCGTCGCTAGCAGCTCTCCACCACACTCCTGGTGTCTCCCAGGCAGTCCATCCCTTCTTCCTTGCTGGTGCTAGTTACGCGTTTCTGGCTTTGAGGGCGAGGCCCACATCCGTGACATTTCACCACACCCTACAGAGCTGCGGCTGGTGTAAGACTTCCTTCCCCCTGGCAGCCCTGCTGCAGCCGCTCCGGTCCTGCTGCCCGCTCAGAGCACACGGCAGGCCGCTGAAGGCACCGTTCGAAGCCGGCGGCGCCGAGCCCGCGGGCGAACAGGGCGGCGCTGCGCTGAGGGCTCCGCCCCGGGAGGAAATGGCGGCGGCCCGCGCTCACGTGCGCGCTCACGTGCGGCGCGCGGGGCGGCCCCGGAAGCGCTCGGCGGCGGCGGCGGGCGGTGCCGGGCGGTGCCGGGCCGAGCTCCGGCGGGCGGGGGCGCGGGATGGAGGTGATCAGGAGCAGTGAGTGACCGCCCGGCCCTGCGTCTCGAGCTCTGCGCCGATGGCGCTAAGCTGTCCCGGCGTCCCGGCGTCCCTGCCCTGCCCTGGGCTGGCGGCCGCACCGGCCTCAGCCTCTCCCTCATGGCGAAGGGGTCCCCGTTCCCCCGCTCAGCCATGAGGCCCCGAGGCTGAGGGGGCGGCTGGCAGGCCCCGGCCGCTCCTGCCCGCCTGTGGGGCGCCGGGCTGCCGGAGGATGTCGTTCGTAGTCTCAAGTGTATTTTAACCCTTTACCCGCAGATTTTAAGGATAACCTAAACAAAGTGTATGAAGCCATTGAAGAGTCGGACTTCCTGGCCATCGATGGAGAGTTTTCAGGTACAGTTGCACCTGTTTTGTGATTGTGAACTCTTGGCAGTATCTGAGGGGAAGTGGTTTGACCTCCGCTCGAGTTCGCTCCTGTGATGTGTCTCAGGGTTGGCTTGAAAAAACTAAAGCTGAGGCTACCACAAAGTGATTAAACCGTTTGTTACATGTGTGATACCAAGGCTTTGGTCAAAGATGCATGCCATGCTCATACTGCTTGTGCTCCCACAGTAATCTTTCAACATGACAATTGATAGTTGTTGCAGCTCAAGGTAGAAAATCCAGAAGGTGTTATATGTGCCATGAAAGCAATGGATTGGGATAAGTGAGGGAGATCCTGCAAGTGTTTGGACAGGGAAAGGCAGCACTAAAACGTGTGTGTTTGTGAAACCCAGAGGGTATGTGCAGCAGAGATGCTTTAGTAGGTACTTTGCTGTTGGGATGCAGAGTTCGGTTCACCCACGGGACATAAATGTGAGCAAGACTAGGTTTTGTTACATGCGGTGTTTGTGGAAGTAAGTTGTTGCATATTGCTTATAGTGACTAAGTTACTCAATAAATCTCTGGGCAACACTCCTCCCATTTTCAGTTGGGCTTTGATCCTGCATTGTGTTATGAAGCCCATTTATATCAGGGTACTGGTAGGTCTTGGCCTGTTACTGACATGTTGCATAGGAGCCAGAATGACAGAGCTTTGCTTCTAGAACACCGTTATTAAAATGAGTGGCTTATTGCAGTAGTATCTTTCTCAAATGAAATAATTGTAACACATACTTTAAGTGAAAGCATTTTTCTTAAATTGTCAGTTGTTGCATTTCCTTGCTGTGGTTAATTTTGAAAAGCTTACCCTAAGCAAAATATGTTCTACTTTTTCAGGCATCAGTGATGGGCCTTCAGTTAGTGCATTAACAAATGGCTTTGACACTCCAGAAGAAAGGTATCAGAAACTTAAAAAGGTAAAGTCTTTACATGGACTAAACTGAAAACTGAAGGTACTTTTGGTGCAGCATCTTGTGTGTGTGGCCAACAGGAGGAGAGATGGAACTTCCCTCAGTTCTTGTTTCTTTGTGGAATGAAAGTGCATACTAAAGTCATCTTGGGCCACTAGTAAAATGATTAAATGGGGATGAAAACTAACAGAAAAACGCTGGTGTGTTTACTTTAAAATTAGCAGCAAAACAAACATTGGTTAAGAAGATTCACTTTACTTAATTTTGAAATGGAGAGAAATTGTATGTGGGTACACCCTGGTTATCTTTAAATGTGTACATGTTTTATTCTCATGCAAACTTTTCCTTTCCTTTCCAGCATTCCATGGATTTTTTGCTCTTTCAGTTTGGCCTTTGCACTTTTAAATATGATGACACAGAAGAAAAGTATGTTATTCTCTTACTTCTTGTTTTCTTAATTGAGGATTTTCTAAAGTAATACTGATAATCTGTATTGACATGTAACTCATCTTTTCTGCAGGTATATAATGAAGTCATTTAACTTCTATATTTTTCCAAAACCCTTTAACAGAAATTCACCAGATGTCAAGTTTGTCTGTCAGGTGAGTAGAAAAACACTTTAATTTTATTTGGTTAAGGTATACCTGAAACAAACTTCAGCTTAAGAGGTAGAAAAAAGTAAGTTTCTGGGTTGTTTTTTTTTTTTTTTTCTTATAAAATAAATAAGCATCAGTTAAGAGCAATCCCAGAAATGAGCTTTAAGGGAATATCCTTGACTTCAATTTTTAAATCGTGTTACGCATTGCATTGTTTGGTTTTTGGAATTTGAGATGTTCCAAACTTGGCAAGATGATTGTATTTTTTTCCCCCTTCTCATTGAACTTCCAGTTTCCTTGTTTCTTTAATCCTTTATTCTTACCTGCTTATCTCGCTTTCACTGCTTCCCAGGCTATTGCCAACATTTTTCTGGTCTTAGATTTGTTCTCCTGAACCATAGTTTGCTTTCTTTAGTTTCCTCTTTCCACATAGTTTGTTCTTTCATCTTTATCCCTTACCATATTCATTGTACTTTATGGAGGTTGAAAATCAATAAGAAAAGTAGCATAGCCTGAACTCTCAGTGGCTTCTTTGGGGTCAACAAACTTGGTTGTTCTTGGCTTTGGACTTTGTATAATTTCTTAAAAAGTGTGAAAGTAAATTAACTGATCTTTTATGCCACAGCCACTTTTGCCAATTGTAAAGCCTTTTTCTCTTGTTGCAGAGTTCAAGTATAGATTTTTTAGCAAACCAAGGATTTGATTTTAATAAAGTTTTTCGCAATGGTGAGTTGTTTTGGTTTTTTCAATTCCTTTTAATGTCTGCAAAATTTATGGTGACATCTTTCATTGTTTTCTGCAAAAAGAAAAAAGGCTGCCATCCATGATACTGTCTTAACATATAATGAAGTTCTTGAATTATTCCTATCCAGTCTACCGTTGTGCTGATGTAACTCCCTTTCCAAGAATTCATTGCTTAGTTCAGCAGAGCAGAACAGAATTCCACTAACATGAGAGCTCGGGGGTTTTTTTGGGGTTTTTTTGGGTGGTTTTTGTTTGTTTGTTTGTTTGTTTGTTTTTTGTGTGGGGGAGCAAAAAGGGAAGGGTTTGCTTTCAGCCTGCAGGGGTGTAACAGAGGCAAATGCTTGAATCCTTATGCATCCCTAATTTGTGTCTAATTATGATGAGCTTTTACTTTTTTTTATTAGGAATTCCATATTTAAATCAGGAAGAAGAGAGACAGCTAAGGGAACAGTATGATGAAAAACGTTCTCAAGCCAATGGTGCAGGATCTCTGTCATACATTTCTCCTAATTCCACAAAGTGCCCTGTAACAGTTCCTGAAGATCAGAAGAAGTTTGTTGAGAAAGTAGTGTAAGTAATACTGTTTAATATCCTCTGATGTTGTTAAAACTGAAATGTGAACAGAAGTGATATTTTCATATGTTGAAGCGATTTCTAACAATTTGCTGTTTGTAAAATGCTACTTTTTTTGTTAGAAGTATTTTCTTGTCTTTTGGATAGAGCTGTAAACTTCAAAAAAACAATAAAACAGTAGATATAGAAGCAAATAATCTGTTTCTTCCAGGGAACAGATAGAAGACTTATTAAAGAATGAAGAAAGTGAAAGTTTGGAACTGGAGCCATGTACAGGGTCAGTTTCAGAAATTGTTTCTCTTCTAAAATTTTTTTTTATTTTGATGATACAAAATTAGGGGAGTGACAGGGAAGAATATGTTTACTTGGGTTAACTGTAGCAAAATCTACATTTGACTAATTTTTAATGTTGAGAGAAAATGTGATGTATATGGGTGTTTTAATTTATTTTGAGCTGTAACTTCTGCATGTAGTGGTATTATATATTAAGTATAGCCAAGAAACGTCTTATTTGGGTGAGCTGCCTTTTGTAACTGCTGATCCATAAGCCTTGTAGATGCATTTTATAAAGAAACTTTTCAAATCTTTTGAGCTGTTGGTGGTTCACAATTGGCAGTGTGTGACTGTTTTTAGTAGGTCTCCTTCCCAAAAAATCTATTTAGCTTTGGAAACTAGATATTTGGAGAGTATAATTATTTAAAAAATAATAAATTGAATTTAGAAATAGTAGAACATGGTGGAGCTGGGGATAAGGTACCATCTCTGTATCTATATTGAGTGATCATGACTACAGAATACTCTCTGATGAGAAGATACATGGGGTAACTGTAAAACAGGGTGTAAATGCCTTTACAGTTCGGCAGCTGAACATCAGAATTAAGTAAATCTCTTCCTAGCCTATAGTTCTGCTAGCAGTGACTCCTGCTTTAAAAGTCTTTCTACAAATGAACACTTAGAGTCAGTTTAAGCTGGAAATCATTACTAGGAGACACTCTGTAAAAGGGTTATTAGTAACACAATTGTCTTTTGGTTTTAGATTTCAAAGGAAATTAATTTATCAGACCTTGAGCTGGAAGTAAGTTACTGGTAATACTGCCTTACTGTATCTTTTTTTAGTACTTTTGATAAGAAATCTGGGTAAGATCTGATCTACTTAACCTTGTGGTAATCGTTTTAGACTTTTTTTCCCTTTAAAAGAAGACTTTTTAATGTTCTGAGGATGAATTACATTAAACTTTTTTGTGATGATTAATTGAGATGTTAAAGCTTAGTATTTGTTTTATCATTCCTAGTAAAATCTCTGAATGGAACAGTGGAGCCTAGAATTAGGTAACAAATGCAGCATGCAAGGTTTTTAGTGAACAGAAAGTGCATGTGCTTATACAGATTGTGGGCTTTACCTGAAAAAATAGTAGTTCTGTAGTAGGTACTGGTATGGTTGTAGTTTTCTGTTGGATGCCAAGCATAGGCACTTCTGATAACTTATTATATTGCCTAAATATATCC
>WAAG01029210.1:1733-50139 GCA_013390105.1 Tichodroma muraria
AAAAAAAAAAAAAAAAAAAAGAGGAGTTAAAACCCCATCATTTTTTACATTAGACTGTTTTCAGTATTAATATATGATATTCTGCACTTTTAATTTACAAGCAACCTTGTTAGTTGTTCAGAGACTTTGGTCCAGCTTAGATTTATATGAAATCCCTCTTCTCCATAAGTTACCAGCTTGTAGGTTTTTTCCCTATACAGAGAAGTTTCTTTCTGTATTTTGCAGCTTTCTTCCAGACTTGATTAACCATAGATGTACACTTCTGATGTACATTCATGTATTTCTTTTACTATTTGGAGGAAAAGTAATTTTTCTTCCGGTCAATCCAATTTTGTATTTTCTTTTTTCATGCGTACATCTGGCCAAACTGGCCAACTTCTCTTTCTGTACTCTCATCTTCCTGTTTTCTTTATTTTGATGAACTGACCAGCTGCTGTTGGGCACACCCTTGCATCTTGGACAGAAACAATTTGCATGGCCCACGCACAACAATTTCCAGTATAATTCTTAGTTGACAGATTTCCAGCAGCAGTGCTTTTGATTCATTATGCTTCATTATCTTCATAATAATTTTTAAATGCCTACATGTTGAAAATTGCTTATACTAACATAGTATTTCACAACTACAAAGAGTTAAGGAAAACTTCAGGTACATTCACTAACTCAGTATCTTAAATAACATTGTACTCCTGTTTGCTGGAAAAATTCCTCTCTTGTGTGTAACTTACCTATGGTAGTACCTTGTGAGTAGCCAATATAGTACAACTTTTCCTGCCCTGTTTTCTCCAAAATGAAATTTATTGCTGCTGGAAGATCAAACTTTGCCATCTCATCAAAACTGCAGGCAGGAGATTGAAAGAGAGGCATGCATAAATTAACAACCAGATTTTAAATTGAATTCACATTTTTATTAATAGCTTGTCAGCAAAGAAACAGTCTGACAGATTTAGTGAATCACTCAATTGCTCTAAGTTCTTTGTTTTTCTGGCACTGGATATGGAAGACACTACTCGAGATTTTTTGGGTTATGGTATTATACAGACTAGTGTTTCTAAGTAGCTGCCAAAACTGGCTCCAGGGCTGAGGAATGGCTTGGAGATGGCCCGTGCAGGTTCCTCTAAGTTGTTCTGCTGCTGTGCCTCCAGTTTGAAGAACCTGTTCAAGCAGTAATTAAAGCTGCCTCCATTACTATTGCAGTTCCTATGCTTTTATAGGGGCACCTCAGCAAAAGCGAATGTAAAGAATGGCTATTAAAAAGTAGCATATGTAAATCCCTGATTTAGCCAGCTGAAATAAATGTGTAAGGGTGGGCAATGGATATCCCCTTCAGTGGTTCTATCTACCTGAAAGCCCAGAATTCATCTTGATCAATGGAATATTTCTGATGTTTTCTTGACCAGCGATTCCCCCTGCTATTTCCCATCCAAACGTCAAATCCAGCATCAGCTAGCAGGAAGCCCAAGCTGTTGTTGGGGAGGTTTGTGACCCAATTACTAGCATCTCCCAGTAGTCCATGCTGGAGAAACACAGCAGGTCTTGAAGCTGAAAAATAAAGCAAAACCAAAACAGTTTATAATTTTTTTTACCTTTTCATTTCCTGGTTGTTCAAAGACATTATTGTCTCATATTCAATAGTGGGTTTTTTCCTGAATCAACAAATTGTAAGAACAAAACCCCTCTTTCTGTAATAGACAATTTCTAAGCTTCTGAAAGAATTTATGGAAAGATCTGCCTGACACCAGGGCAAACTAGCTTGGCACCCTCTGATCATTGTTTGTACAGCTCAGACACATCAGCTTGAGATTCTCAGCACTGATACAGAGATGAAGGTGTGGGATTGTTTTCAGAGGTTTCCTTTACCCAAAATATGAATCAGACACTGATACTAACCAGGTGTAAGCAAAAGCAAAGCAAAATTAGAAGCTGGAAAAGCTTTTGCAAAACAGGCTGATTAGGCAACTTTTATCTTATTTCTAATTTTTTTTAAGCTTTACTAATCAAGTCTTACTAGGAAGCATATGCTTCATATTATGGTGGATTTTTTATTATAAATAGGCATGCTTGACATTAATTCTGTAGATCTTGCAGGTTGTTCAGGGTAGCCAGAACGTTCTGCTAAAATTTCACTCGTATACAAGCTTTGGTGAATGTTTTAAAAATACAAGTGATCTCCTTTGAGAATATGCCCTATCTCAGCTGGTGTTGTGTCATATTAAATAACTGTACCTGGGCTTCCTTGATTCTGAGTACCATAAGGGATTCTGTTAATGGTAATGGTATAACCATCTTCTGTCATCACTTCATACTCCTCGCTGGGGTACCCTTTGTAAGTAATGAGATCATTCTAGGAGAGAAGGTACAAATGCCTTTGCTTGCACAAGTCCATTTCATACATTATAAGATAGTCACAATGAAGAATGCTAGAAAGCAGGTACAGCTGGGGATTTAACCTACATGCATTAAGCACCTGAATGTGTGTTACCCTAAAGCAACAACAAATTTCCTTTTTTCTTTATATTATACCTAGGGGTTTACTACCCAGTTAAAATATGCCATATAAAAGTTGTGTTACACTCCTGCCATACAATTATCACAAGCCCTTGAATTCTGGTGATATAAGAATCCCTATAATCTCATAGCAGGACAGGACTTTATGAGCCAAGATGAGGAGCTGTCTGGGTGCAATGCTTCTGATTTGCTTCGATACAGCCTGGAACCTGCTCATTTAAAGTACCTTCAGAGAAATCCAGACAGCTTCACAGCTATGGTTTGGTGAACAGCACAGATGCAGTGAGCACTGCTGAACAGCTGAGTACATTACGGAAAAAAAAGAGAGGCATTTGCATAGTCTCAAGGGAAATCCCTAGCACAGCCCATCTTAAGCTCTGAAGTAAATACTACTTTTGACTGCAACGTTCCATCTGTTTTGTTACAAAAGAGGATTGGTTTTTATATCTTGTACTCAGAGAATTACTCAATGTATTTTGCCATGCAGGACAGAATCCCCAAGATTTTAACAAACGATGAAAGACCTAAGCAAGCTTGCTTGGCAAGAGGTGTTTTTCTGAAAAGCTGGCCATTTCTGGTCTCTGCTGGTCACCTGGTCACTCTGCTGGTCACCTGGTCTCTGCTGGTTACTAGCTGTTTATAGACTTCATTTCTGATGAAATGTTCACATTCCAGATAGTCATTCTTTCAGATAGACAGGTAGTGCCAGCAATAGCAAGCTGGTCACTGATATTTAAAAAGAAATTAAGTCTGGAGATTTACTATATGCTTTAATTTCTATCAGAGAGAAGACGGGCTGTTACATATGCAGGCAGAAGAGAAAAGAAGAGAAAGCAGTAATATATACAATGACAAGAGAGGATAAGTTAAATAAAGGCAGCTTATCTACCTTGTTATTTCTAACACTTGGAAACCCTTATGCTGTAAGTCATGCATAACCTCCATCCTCAGGTCACTCCATCAACCAACTTACAATACTCATAAAGGCTTCAGGATCCACAGCTCTCTTCATTCTTCTCAGTTCTTCTGAATAAGTAACTCCCTGAAACAAATATGTCACAGCAACCAAAAGCCATATCTTCTCCCTGAAAAATCCAGTATATTCATCTGTCAGTAGTCCACCTCTGCACTTGCAATCCAGACAGGTCCTGTACTTTTCTGATAAGGAAAGTGCTGTCTAATAATGAAAATAGACAGTGTGGTGCTTACTACTTGTAAATTAAATGGAGCAAAGACTTCAAACACCCATCTGAGGGCGCTGGGCAGCAACCTGGACTCTCTGCTAAGGTTTGGACTAGGATGTTGCTCTTGATCAAGGCAAAAGTGTCAATGAATCCAAGAAAAGGAGCAAAGCTTCTGGAGAAATGAATTTCACTAATTTGACTGAGAAGTAGGTCACTTGCATTACCATACCATGCATTTGATCTGTAGGTGAATTTGGAAACATTTCTGGCTAACTGTGAAACTCGGAGTTATTGGGTAACTCGTAGGTAAATCAATCATTGTCACAGTGAAGCTTTCAAAGTGGAGATAACTGAGTTGTTGGATAGTTTGTGGAAAAAAGTAGAAAACAATTGCAAATAAAAAACCTAAATATTTATCATCTAATTAAAAACTTAGGAACCTAAATAAAGCAGTTCTTTATAGTTGCAAAATTTATACAAACATGCTTAATGAAAACATTTATCCATTCATGGGATGAGGATGGATAAAGGAAAAGAACACTTTGCTAAATGTAATGCTAGGTAGAGACTGAATGCAGGGACATCCAGTTTTGTTAAGAAAAAAGGAACAAAACAAAACTAGGAGGTAGCTGTCCTGATTAGATGCACACTTAGCAGCTGCACTGTCTGTGAAAGCCTACATACTTTTGGTTCAAAGAAAATGCAGTGTTTGTATTAGCATCTTCTCTACACTGTATAACCCCTCAGAGGCCACACCTAAACTTCTGTTGTCCCAGTGATAGATCTTTCAGACTGATTCAGCCAAAAAATCTGTTGCATTTTTTGTTTTCCTAGTCAAGAAGACTTTTAAACTATTTTTCACAAAAATAACATGAATAGCATTTTCTTTTCTTCTCATAGAACAACAATTTATACACTAACTTCCTAGCACTACATTCTGGTACAATCTGTGTGTTAAAAATACTTAGCTCCTTTTGTAGAAAAAGAGGCATTAGGAACCTTTGTTTCACTGAGCTAGCAACCTTTCTTTTGGTTTAAAGTCACCACTTGCTGATTGTCTTGCTTGCCATCTTTCTATACCTCCTCATCTACCCCAGAGATATCTAAATTCAGGCTAGATGAGCCAGGCCTGAATCTCTTTAGTCAAAAGGAATCTTGTGAAAAATAGCCATACTTTTACCTACTTACAAGCAAAACAACACAATGAAATACATTTGTTCCCAAATAGTAAAGCAACTCCTCAAGCTCAGGTTTCATACCATCTTTTGCAGGTCCCATGAAGCCTTCACCAGTTTTGGATCATAAATAAATCAAAGCATTACTGACCTTGTGCCCAAAGTCATGTGTTTGGCTGAGCAGCTGCGGCTGCAGAAGAATGAAAATTCAATTCCTGGTTGTTTGGAAGCAGTGCTGGCAGTGAAAGGATGGTCATGCACTGTTTTTTTCCCCAATCATGCAGCAACTTGACAATAAGCCTCTGTTTCTTTCCCACTACTCATTCCTTCTGCTATCACTTCAGTTTTTCCCCAATGCAGCACCAGAAAGGGGCGACTCCTTTTATTCTCAAACTTCATGCTTTCCAGCTCCTTATCCACCACAGCTATAGCAAGGCTCTTCTACTATCACAGATTGCTGGATTTTTAAGGAGAATACCAGCCTCTGTAGAGTGTCAGAGCAGGATCAAGAATTTTGAAAACAAATATTTTCATAGATATACCTTATCATGCCTAATGAAGTTGTCAATAGACCTGCGACAATTTTCTCTTTTACTAACAGCCTACCAATTACAACTTCTCATGTTATCTGGAAAGGAAGGAAGGAACTCTGAAACCTCTAGAGATGTTACTGCACATATTTTTCTTTTATTTTTTAATGCTTTTGTTGCTGTTCCATAATTCCATGTTGTTCCTGGAGTGGTTTCAGGCGCATTTCCTCCATTTATATTTCACCTCTTAAATGGCCATAGAAGGGATATTCCCTAAATGAATAGTTATGAAACTAGAAGGCATTTCTGTAATCTGTATGGACTCAGGAAACATTGCTGAGATGGGCACATGTGTGTCAGTGGTCTCAAACATACTCTGGGTGGGCCAGAATTGTTCAGCGGTGAAAATTAGGTAGGCCTGAAACAGGTCCTTTTTAAGGCATTCAGGACCTTTTTAAGTCTCTTCTTTTTGTGGAGGACAGCCCAGTGCAGCCATGTTCCACCATGAGTAGTGTCCTCACTACAACAATACAAGCTTTGCAGAAGTATGACCGAGGATCTTTTTATTTTATTTTGCAAAATAAGACTCCAAAAACAAAAACTCACTAAAACATTGCACAAACATGGCATAATACCATAAATAGCAAATGGCTGGATAAAGTCATTGCAGGCAGTGTGTGTTTGAAGTGGACAAAGAAGATGAACTAGGGTGAGTGTTGGCCTGATTTTTTAAAAAACCAGACATGCACACTCTGTTGTAAATTGTCAGGTTTCAGTGGAAGTTAATCACACTATAATCAGGTATGGAATTCAGTGGAAATGCTTAAAGGCTGAGATGTTGCTGTCAGAGTTGTGGCTGCATCTTCACAAGTGTGGTCATATGTAAATGAACCTTAAACTGGTCAGTCTGGGTGCCCTTATATAAATAAGTGCCTTTATAGAAATTGTTCACTACATGCTCAATTTATGAAGCCTCAACTCTTTCCTGTGCTTTTGATGGATAAAACCCCCATCAATGTACAGAATATAATCCCTAGCATTTTTGTGTTTTCTGTAAACTCTTTACTCGCCCAATTCCCTCCTGCTTCAGGAATTGGACCTGGCTCTGGAAATGACTTAGGAATGGAAGATATTTTTATACAGCTGAATATAGCAGTTCATCATGGATCAAATATGTCCTTTTGGCTTCTTCATGCAGCCAGTGAACGTAGTTATCAGAAATGTTCGGCTATTTTAAGCATGTTAAGGAGGGCCTTTAAGGGGAGGTATGTTTTATTGAGAGACAGACTTGTTTTTGTGGAAGTTGCCATCCAGGAGTCTCCAAGGGAACACATAGCAGCAAAAACAGAAGGATCCCCTTGTGCACTCATATGGCTTTAAAAACATTTCATGTCAAAATGGTGTAAACAGTTGCTTCCTGAGAGTGAGAAAAACACTGAGAACTAAGCGCAGGGTCTAATAGTATGCTCTCCATGGATCCCTGGGATAGTACCTGGTTCCCAGCAGCATGCAACCACTGCCCTCAGCCACCCACCCCATGCTAGTGCTTTGGCTGGAGTGCTGTTGGCCCCCAGCACAGGCACGTTCTGGGGGTGAATGCAGACCCTCCCCATTCAGCAACGGACCCTACACCTCCAAACAGCAAAGGAACTGCTCTCAGTGGAGTCCATACACGCAGACAGAAGTGCAGAAGCATAAAGCACTAGCGAGAACAGACGCTGCTTGGGTGAGAGATTCTACTCGGCTCTGTCAGGCCTGCAAAAATATTTCTGGTGGTCATCATCAAGGTCAATGGACATACCTGGGGATTACCAGCAACTGGGCTGAGTGGCACAGTATTTGTAAGTTATGAGTGAGGTAGCTCTGCATTGGCACTTAGATAATTATGAATCTTTTGTATGACGAAGGTAAATTAAGAAGTGTCAAAAGGAAGGGCTCATGAGGTACAGAGAGGGCTGCATGCCTGGCTGTGCTGCTCACACTGCTGATGCCTTGTCTGGAAACGTCCCAGGCAGCATTGCCCTCCTGCTCAAGTGCCAGTCACCTATAGAAGGGGCAGCTTGCTCATGAAAAGCTCAGCACCAGCCTGTCTGTTAACTTATCCAAGGGAAATACAACTTGTGAAAAGAGCAATTATTTCCACAATACTTTCTGGCTGATACTGAAGGTTGTGAAATGTCTGCAAGCCAGGATTTCTTCACCTCTGAGGGTGGGTGAAGATGAAGTCTGTGTTGCAATTTATGAGCTTTGCATTGTTCAAATTGTTTTGCTTCACAATCTGCAGAAAATTATTTTTTTTTACTTCTGCAAATTTTGTAGTAAGGTATAGAGCAGTATCTTTTCACCCCTACAGTGACCAGATATCAATTATATCAACTATAACTAGAGAAGAAATGAATTTACACATCTGCTTACACATGTGGAAAGCTGAAAATTACATATGTTTTATTTCTCTTGTTGCTAAATGAAAGTCTTGGGAGCGTGAATTGAAGTCCTCTGGAAAAAGAACTGGGGCCAGTACAAGCATGGTTCAGGCCTTGCACTCAGTGTGCAGCAGTCTCCTGGTCAGCATGAGCCATTGAGCACTGACGAGCACAGACTGAGGAAGCTCTGCTCAGCTTCGTGCTGCCATCAGCAGGACCCACCCAGTTATTTTTAGGGGTCAAAGGGGCTGTGGGCAGAGGGACTTTGGTTTTTCTTATTCCTAAGAATTAAAGTAAGGGGTTTGCTCTGGGAAAGAAGGAGGGTGCTGGGGAGGTTAGAGACAGCAACACAAAACCTCTGTGCTCCATTCAAACTGAGATTTCTGCATACCTGTAACTGGGTTGAGTGGGGGCTGAGTCAGCAGCATCCCAGAGTGGGCTGGGACTTCTGTCTCTCTTCCCAGGAACACTTTTCTCCTTGCCGTCTTTCTGCTGGAATATTCTTATCAAATATGAATTCCATTACTATTCATCTCCATCATGGTTTGTTCATTCTTTTCATGCACAACTTCCTCCTAACTTCTGCTATGGCAGCAGGTTAGATAGTCATAGACCTGTCTTTCCAAATTGTAAAGCACTTGTTTTTTCGTTTGTACCTTTTTACGTAATAGGAACTTCTTTTGAAACAGCAAAGGCTTTGCTGACTCATAGATCTGATCTGTTTTCTTTAAAAAGTGAAGATACAGTTACCAATACAAACTAATGGTTTGGTCTGAGCCTTAACATTAATTTTCCCACGTGAAATAATCTACTGTAAATAATGAAAAATGTAATAAACAGCAATTATAAAATTAAGATGTACTTAGGACATAGAATATTGTTTTGATCTTTTGTAAGAGAAAAGGAACATGATCAAAGTATTTTAACCTTAGCTATAGAAATGCACTTTAAATAGTAAAGCTGCTTATCAAATATAGTCTGTGTTTTCAATGGAACCTTTCCCTTATAAAGACAAAATTTGCCTGCTGACCCCAAAGTGATACTTTCCAAACCAAATGAAGAACCTACATGTTCTATTTTACTTATGTCAACAAAATGTTTCATACTCTGGCTACGTGAAGGAAGTTAACTTCTAAAATGTTCGTGCCAACACATAGTTCCACAACATTGCACAGAGGACAAATGAAACTTATGGATCTCTTTCAAGCTCTGCTCCACTGAATGTTCCACTAGACACCAAAAGTTTTCATTAAACAAGGGAGTATTCTTTCATTAAGACAAGCAATATCAGATAAGGGCATAATTCTTATCATCCCAAAAGAAATCCATGTCTTTTTGATGATCAGGGTGACCTCTTTGCTTTGGAAGCATTTTGTGAAGGGTCTTGAGGCAGGAAGATCCCTTTGCAGAGGAGTCTCGTGGCTGTTTCGCTCCCCTGGAGCAGATAGTAGTGGTCATCTGAAAAGCAGTCAGTTCCCAAGGTCTGTGTAAGAGGACACTGTGTCCCTCTCTGCTAGTGGGACCATCAATCTGCAGGGGAGAGGCTCCAATATTAGAGGAGAACAGGTCTGGAAAGCTGGTAATTTGTATTTTCCTTTAGAAAACCAACAGGACAACTAGTCAGGTCTTCACTGTCCATAAAGTTGTGGTGTGGTGATACTCAGGCTGATTCTGGTCTGAGCTGGCAGCAGCCCTACAGAGCAGCACACAGGGGTACCAGCTAAGACCTGGCCCTGGCAGCATCACTTTTAGGGTCTGTACCCCTTGCACTCCACCCTGTCCCTCTGCTGGCAAGGCTGGGCTGACATCTCCCTGCTGCAGCAGTGCCCAGGCAAATCAGTCAGCACTGGTTGTATCCACAGTCTTGCTCAAGTCATCCTGACAGCGTGAAATAAGTGTCTGGCGTCCGTGTCTAATGACTGGGACATTGGGCCACTCATCGCTGTTATTCGATCTTCTCAAGTAATTTTGATCTCCAGGGCTTTCGTTTCCTTCCTGTACTTCAGCTGGCACCTCCGGTTAGGAGGATTTTATGCACGAACTGTCCCTGCTACTTGTCTGAACAGCTTCTAATCTGCAATCTTGTTAATCTGAATGAATATTCAAATAAGTATACAAAAATTGTGGCTGAAATCCTTCCCTTTGTGCCCTAAGGGATGTCAGATTTTTTTTTCATATAAGTCATAAATCATGTCCTAATTACAAATTGTACGAAAAAGACTTTAAAGAATGGATTATTGGAGATAAAAATGTCACTATTTTTTGCCTTGAGAAAAAGAAAGCATCTGAAAGAAACATTTAAACAAAATTTTAACTGGCAGATAAATTCTTACAGTTAGCAATGCTGTTTAATTAATCTAATTAAAATGTTTAATTAAAATTAAACATTTTAATTAGATCCTGTCAGAATTCTTTTTTGTTTAAGAAATAGTTCCCTGAGCACTAGATGAAGTCACCCTGGTTTTCTGTCAGTTTGTACCTTACAGTTGATTGCAGGCTCCAGTCAAATATTCAGGGTATCTCTCTTGCTCTTCCTCTTCTAATTTCCTAATCATGCTGCAGTGTTTACTGGTCAGGACACTTGAAATCTTTCTCTTCTAGTTTGTCAACCTTTTGTTATCAAACAACAAAGCCTTAATTATTTTGTGGAGGACTATGCTGAAAACCAGGGAACATGCAGACGAACGCACAGGCAGAATAAACTCCTGAACATTGTTCCCTTAGGAAGGCAGCTGAACCATCCTTCCTTAAACCTTTGAATAAAATCACTGTATGCCTCTATACTCCTGCTGGATTGCTCATCTTCACGTCTTGAAAATGAATTGTGCCATTGCAAAACAGAACTGTTTTTTTAAACTACTATAATTTTCAAACAATCAAGACACGCTCAAGTACTTTTATTAAATGAGTTATTCTGATATCATGGACCCTCTGCAATCAGACTCACCTTAAACTTATGGGCAATGTACAGTGCCAAATTTGTATGTGATGCATATACTGGTTGCCTGTCTTTTTAGTTTCATAAGAAAGCATTTGTTTCCAGAGAAGGCATTGGATCAGGAGGCACCCTGAATTTAGTGCCACTGTTTTCTGCATGGCTGTGCATGGTTCACTTTTAACAAGGGAGGAGCTGAAATTGGACCAGTTCAGAGAAAATGGGATCAACCCAAAAATGGATGGGAGTTCCCAGTCTCCAAGGACCTTGGCAAGTATGTGGAAAGAATCATTACCATTTTGTGTACTATGAATTCTCACCTGGCATATTCAGCATCCTGGAGGTTGTTCCAGATTGTGCAGAAGTGAACCACGTCTCCATACCAAGTTCTAGCAAAGGACATTGAGAAGGGTCATTGGGATGATCTGTGGAAGGACACAGCCTTGCCTTCCCCACTGCAGGATTGCTAAAATCAGCAGATCTTCCATATGGTGCCTTCCCCACGCACTATGCTGCCACTGGTGCCAGGGAGGGGGAGCAGCATGAGGGGCAGGCCAGCTCTTAGATGGCTTCTGTGACCACTGGTCTGTAACTTTCATTTGGGACTGCAGAGAATTACAGCCTTGGACTTTATTTATTAGAAAATAAAACAAAGCTGGGGCTAGATAATTGCCTATGGCAAACTGACTTCTCTACATGGTACACCAGCCATCAGCTACCAGTGGGTAAAATCATAAATACAGGGTGTATATGCACACAGGGCGTGCTCATGCAATCCTCTGCTCACAACGGCTACTTTTTCCCTCACATGGCAATTCACCTCAGAGGGAATTTTGGGGAAAATATTTTTTGCAGAATCACAGAATTTCAGGCACTAATGTCTCTGCTTTTTTCCTTTTTCTTTAATCCTTGGTCACTGGGTAACAGTGTGGGACGCTAGTGGGACACTAGACTAAGAGTGGAGAGTAGCAAAAGAAAGGGTTACTCAACACACCAGTAATCAGATCCTGGATCCATCAGCAAGAAGTAACCAATGGGCTTTAGTTCCATTTCAGATGCCCCTGTGAACTCTGCCTGCCTTTGGGATTTGACTCAGGCTTTGTATATAGACATTTTGGCTGAACCAGTTTCTTGCTCGATCATGTCTGAACTGTGTTTTATCTTAATCTGCTAGAGATTGCTTTATTTACAAAACTATAAGTAAATAATGTAGACTGGATTTTCAGGTAAACTTCACTTGGTTTATGCAAAGCAACAGCCAGATTTTCAGGTGTAGAAGAAATTTTCCTTTTGTGATGACTGACGGGCATAAGTTGTTTAAAATCCTGAACATCAGTGGTCTGCAAAATTTACACTGTATGTATCTGAACATTATAGAGTGAAAAAAGGATGAAAGAAGTGGTCATTTATGAGAGGAATTCTAAATATTTTCCCTTTCCCAGGTGATGCAGACTAGTCAGTTCTGTGCATTCAAAGCCACAAACTCTCCAGGATCAGCAGGTGCTCCCAGTTTTCAGGACTTTTCTCTGTGACAGAGGCATCCCTTTGAACAGAAGCTCAGGGTCTGACATCGGCATATGACTCCAGAAGTAGCAATCTTTATGGAAATGCCAACCAACCTTTCAATAAAATCTCAGCAAATTCATTTATAACATCATTATAATTTAAATTGTGTTTTTTCATAGCTGTGACAAGCCTGGGAATTATTAGCATGATCGTAACTAGTTTGATATTATCCTTGGACTTCAGAATATTTGATAGATAATCTCACTTTTTTTTATCCAGTTCTTTGATGTTGTGCAGGTTAGAGGGTTTTGTGGTTTTTGTTTGTTTGTTTGATTGTGTTTGTTTGTTTTTCCTTTTACTGATATATTTCATTCTGGTATTCAGTCTGGTGGTGAGGCTACTTTACACCATTATGACTTTTCTATGCATGGTATATTTTCTTACCTGTAACAGACTTTGGCTTGCAGAGATCTCTCCAACACAGAGTGTGTGTGTGACCAAGCTGCAGAGGTTAGCTCTGTTAGCATGTGAACCCCAGAGGGTTTGCTGCCTTTGAAACATCAAACGCCTGATGCATCAGCTACCCAGTGCGCACACGTGCAGTTCTGTCTGAGAAATCACAGCCAGAAAGAGTGTCACTGCACCCAACTGGAGACAATCACCCTGATATTTCCCATCAAAGCAACGTGGATTTGCCAAAGTGACACAAAATTAAATAGCAGACTCTCATTACGCAATGCACAATGTCTTGTTTATTAGTAAAAGATAGGGGTGGTCATTTAAGATGAACCTGTTTGCTAAATGCAATCATAGCATGGAAAGGTGTGGTATCTCCTGGATGAGCTGAGGAAAATCTGGTTAGTTCCAGTCGTGGTGGAGCCATTCCCACACACACCCTGGTGTGCCACGGCTCACTGTCCCATGCATTGACCTCCCTCTGCACAGGGAGGTGATGCACACTGTCCTGCTGCTCCTGCCACGAAACCACACAGCGATGCTGCAACAGCAGAATATTGCACAGTCTTCAAGCCATCTCAGAATTAAGAAGCTGATGGAAAAGCTATACTTTCCATCTAATCATCATGTATCCATATTTGCTTATGTTTGCTACATATTTGCATCCTTTGAGTCTGCCTTCTGGTCCATGAAGGGGAAGGAGACACTCCTAATATATGTGGCAATTTCAGTTCCAAATTCAATTATATGTTGCCATACTTCTGCTCATGGAGAGGGAAAAAAAAATCTTCATTTTCCTTCTCCTGCTTTTCATACGCATTCATTTATGAGTGATTCATCCAGGGCAGAGTAAGTTTATAGACTTGTGAACTTAGAGGTCTGTTAAACTTTCTCATGACTATTTTGAATAAATCAGATTTGAAACATGATTAAATAGATCAAATGAAATATAAATGACAGTATAGTAAAACAGAAATTCTACTTAGCTTCAGTTCTTAGCTGCTGTTCTGCACAGGTATTGACCCATGCACACACCTACTCAGCCTCACAAGAAAGCTTTTCATAGATGTCAAACTTTTCCTTAGAAGGATAGAACAAAGGCAAAATGCCATTAATAAAATTATCTTTCATCTTGGTAACTACAGCATTAAAATCATTGTAAAACAGATGAATGTTTTCATTAACTTGTAATTTCTAATTACTGTTAAGTGAAAGCTCTGTAAAACTTGATTAAAAATTATCTGCTTATTTTCTACTTGAGATTAGTTTTGATTGAATTCCACTCAACTTGCAATTTTGACTGTGCTTGCCCGAGATGTAAAATCTTTTTAATAAGAAAAAAACACCCATCTGAATGGCTGATCTGAATGCCAGTAACATGTGGGTTACAATCCTATAAAAAAGGTTTAAGACATTGCTCAACTTGATTTTTCTTACACTTTTGCTTTTAATTGTTTTACAGACTTACCTGGTTGTAGGGCAGTTATTCGAATAATTACTTTTCCAATGAAAGTATTGAGTAATAAAGCTCAGCTTGTGCATGGCAATTCTGTGCAGTCCAGAGTGGCTGCATGAGCATTTCACAGGTGACACAAGAGTTTTCACAGCTATAAGCAAGTAACAAGAAAGAAGAGAGTCTGTCCAGAATGGCAGACAGGACATTGTTTTGGGGCAGAACCAGCACTGTGGCTGCAAAAGCATTTCCATGACAATACAATTCTATGTGGTATTTTTACTTTACCTTGTCTGGTAGTTTGTCTCACATGATCTGTCATGGTACCCTGTCTAGATACACAGTATTGATGGAGTAACTCATACCTCATACGGTTTCAGAACGAGCATCACTGAAATTAATGGGTTTAGGGCGTTCTTAATTGTAGTTGTGGGACATAAAGCAAAAAATATTCTGCCATTTTGTGCCAGCTTTTCCATGGTTGAAAGTGCTATGTAAGTGAAAACAAAAAGACATGGAATTTTGATTTAGAAGGAATCAGCTTGAATAAGGAAATGTTTGTGTCTGTGATTATTAGTTGGAAGTGAAGAAAACATGAACAAATGAGCCTGATAAAATGATTATAGCAGGAATGCAGTATTTTAGTACTGGATAAGAGCCAGGAAAAGTAATGACAAAAGCAGAGCCTTCTCCATTTCCAAACCAGTCAGCAAGAATTTGTTTGCAATTTCCTTCTTAGGGCACTTCCTTGAGAGATGCTGACAGTAAGACTGTCATATTTTTTAAACTGTCACAACATGTAGTCCCGATGTGAAACACATAACATGTCTCTGCTGGAGAAGACACTGAATTTCCATTTCTGCAGATGCTTGCATGAGAAACAGATGCTAAGATGGAATAATAATTAATTAGAGACTAATTAGATGAAGTTCACTTTCCTGCCTAGGCCTGGGTTTTGCAGGAAAGGTGCTGCTAAAGGGTGCAATTGCCTTCTCAAGTCCAATCCCCCAAGAACTTCTCAGATCAAGCCTCCTTGCCATGCTACTGCGAAGTTATATATACAGAAAAGGACTGGGGACTGTTTCCTTAGCAGACACAAAACTGAAAGAATAAAGAACCCAGAGCAAGTCTCCCCACCTTGAAAGGGAGAAATGGAGTGTTACTATATCAAATTCAAAATTCCTATCATTATACCAAATTCCCCCAGAGGATTTTACTTGAGCATGGCTTAGAGTAGCCAGTGTAGAAGAGTTTCTTCCCCTCAGTTTTGTGCACAACAAAACCTTTTTGTGTTCTTCTGCTTTCTCATGCTATTGAAGGAAGTAATGCAGTCTAGCAAAAACATTACTGAAAACAAAAACATTTTTTTTTTTTATGGAACAAATACTTCTTTTTCTTTTTTTATATGTGTGGGGTTTTTTTTACATACTGCATCAGCAGGCATCAAGAGTTGGAAGGTGAGGTTTGCAAAAAAAAACCCTTGGAAAAACATAAGTTGCTAGGGCAGCCATGTAGTTTCTCTTTTCTGGACACATTCCCTGTGTCTGATTCCTTCTTTCCTTCTAGGCACAATTTGTAAGATGTGAGCCCCCTCTGCAGTGTTGAAAGCCTCATCCAAAACTGCAGTTGCAAGCATGTCTCCAGGGAGTGTGGGGGGCAGTCGGCCAGCAGGGCTTGGGGGCTGACAAGCAAGGTTGGGCATCTGGGTGAGTACCAAACACAGCTACTCTTACAGAGGAGTTCTGGAGAGGGAGGGACAGGAAGGAACTGTGCAATCATGTCACAGTGCATGTCATCTTGTTTAGCGTGACTTGATCAAGACTGTTTCCTTTCAAATAGTGCTCTGGAGGGAAAAAGTTTGGGGTGAAGAAGTGGCTGGGCAGAAGGAAGAGATGAGAGGGGGATAGGGATTAGTGTTAAGATGCTGTTCACAACTTCCTCCTGAGCTGTATGAAATCCGGGATGCAATGAGAAGGATTGCCAATAAACATTACTCTTCCCTCTTTTTTACTTTTTATTTTCTTTTATTTTTTCCTGTCTGACGTATAGATTCCCTCTTTAGTCTGTGATCCAAAGACCTGGGTTGGTTCCGGGTGTTTGCTCAGAGCCTCAAAACAAGATTCAATAAAGTCACATGCTGAGTGAATAGTTGCCTAGAATTAGAATCCGAGAGGTACCTCAAACATTCATTAGGATATAACCTATGCAGTCATTTCACTAGTGGTATGTCAGCTGATACATGGTGGCTGGTAGACATATTCCTGCTTTTGCATTATGCCAAGCAGACAAGGGAGTTGACAGCTCCAAGCAATCCCAGACAGGTTTGGGATCTAGTTTCGGTTTCTGTAACTTCCCTCACAGCACAAAACACAGGAGGCCAGCCAAAATAGAAACTGCATTTCTGTCCCAGCACATGGGGGAATCTCCTGACTGGGATAGGAGAAGGTGCAGGGCTGAAGAGTGGTAGGGTGGCAGGTGTGTTAGCACACAACATTTGGAATCAAGTGGAGACAGGCCCTCTCCTGCATGTGGATATGACTCAGTACTGAATTAGAAGCCACCAATGCCACTGATGCTGATACTGGCGTTTGCTGACGCGAATGTTGCAATTACAGGCTTAAACAGGGCATTTTTGATTTTAATTATTGACACTGCAGAAACTGAACACTTTTCTCTCCAAGTGTGCCTTATTTTCCTAACACTGATGCTTGGATAAAACATTCATTTGCATGTTTCAAATATGGAGCAGTGCTCAGAGAAATGGGGGACAAGAGTCCCAGGATTTAGGGAGTTAGGAGGGCGACCATCCAAGTCCCTGGTGTGAGGTGGGAGCACTGTGGTGGAGCAGGTAGTGTGCCTGTCTCCAGGGCTCTGCAACAACTACTTGTGCGTTGGAAGAAGACAGGAATTGTAAGTGAAGCTTGCACCAAAATCTGGTTTTCCTGCATATAAAACTTAAAATGGAGTAACTGCTTGCAACATACCAGTTCACTACATTTTGATAGGGGCTGTCAAGTAGCATTGTAGAGTGTTTCCAACTTCACATGTAAAGCAGGCAAATTTTTCCTGATGCAGGAGAATCTTTGGTGGAAATTTTGAAGGAAACAATTTCTGCCAGGATTACCTCACAGAGTTTTACCTTACACATGTATTTCTTTTGGATGAGTCATCTCATTTCCTTTCGGTATGTGAATCCACAGGAGTTTATAGCTTTATGCACTCTAACTCAGTGGATTAATCTCAATGGACTAGTCGAGTAATGAATTTTTGCAATGCAGGCAAAAATTACATAGCAGAGTTCATGTAGCAGTGTTTGGACTTACAGTTCAGGCAGCTCATATTCAGCTACAGTGCCTGGCAAAGTTAATAGCATCAAGTTCTCCCTCTTTTTCTTTCCCTGCAATTACCACGCATGTATGAGAGCTTTTCTCATACAGACCCCCCTGCAGCCCTCTACAGCATCTCTGGTGCTTACAGTAGCCCCTGGGATGGCTCTCACAGCTAGATGTAGGGAGTGGGGCCAACAGAGAAGTGCACACTTGACTGAACAATCTCTGAGGCCTCTGCAAAGTCATCTGACACCCCCTGAGGTTGAACATTTCCTCCACACAGGATTTTAAAGAAAGCCTGAGGCTTTGTTTCTTTAAGCAGTTGAGCTGCTCTAACAGCCTGCTGACTCTGAAAGAGGTTCTTTTATCCCCCATCCCCTTCATTTGTGGCTGGCCCTCCCTGAACTTATTTGGCTCATTACCCAGGAAGATAGTCACCTGCTTTCTTTTTTCTAATTATTGCTTCTCTGGACTAACAGGTCTGTATTATGATGGAGCTGGAAGGTGGCACCAGGAGTGAGGAGCAGAGAGGGAGACTTACAAATGGACTCCTTGGTGGGGAGGATCTGGGAAGCAGCTCAGGTGGTGTTTCAGGGGCAGCTTGTCTGCCTCTGAAGGAGCAGCCATTTCCCCAGTATGGATGCAGGCTCTTGGCAGACTCCAGGGTGAGTCAGCCATGGACCTTAACTGAGCAGGCAATTTAATATCACAGAAGAAACAAGAAGCTTTATTTCCCAGTCTTTATCTCCTGAGCCAACTAGCTATGGAGTTGGAGAAGAACCAGGCCAACACAAGGGAGCAGCATGCAAGAAAATGAACTAGGTCCAATGCAGGCTCCATGAAGCCTGAAAAAACTCCTCACCTGTAGCTTCCTCCAGTCTTGGTTCTGAAGGGAAACCTACAACAGACTTTTAAAAGATGAGCCTAAAAATGGAAACCTAATTGTGCAGCCTCAAACAACTGCAAAGGTGTTAGACTGCAAAACAACTTGCAGCCTCTAACAACTGCAAAAACAAATTTCATTGTTTTGTGAAGTGCATTTTAAGCACTTCACAAAACAATGAAATTTGCTCCCTACACACTTCAAAGTGCCAAAGGTGCCGTCACCACATTGTGTCGCCCCTTGCCCCTGGCCCTGCTGCCCCACAGGTACAAATCATTGGGCTGGCTGATCAAGTAAGGGTTGAAGGATGAAATTTGTGGCAGAGCATCTGTTCCCACCCAGGCTGCCAAGGTGCTTTGCTGAGGGCTAGAAGAGTCTACAGCAATACAGTCTTTGTCTTATCAGCAGATTGCTCGATATAGTGGGAGCAGTGCCTTTTCAATGAAGTTTATCTCCCTGTGCAATAAATTTTGCAATGTTCAAAGAAGAGCCTTGGATGATGCAGAAAGCTGACTTTGCTAATGAAAGTGACTATAATTGCAAGGAGGTATGTGGTCAAGCTGGGAAGCCAGCTCTGCCTTTTTGGGCAGAGTAGGCAAGGGTGGGTATCCTGTTAGCATGGCTGGGTTGGGACCTTGGTTGGTGCAGGTATGTTTGTCACCAGCTTTAGAGGAAAATAGCTTTATTTTTTTATCGCCTAATGTGATGAATACACCAGGTTGAAGGTGAAGCTGTGGTTGAATCCTGAGCTTGCTGCTATCAGTTGTGCAGTGTTAACTGGGTGCAATTTTCTGAAGGTATTTTTACAGGTGCAAATCCACCCTAAAGGCACGTGTGTACGTGACTCTTCCCCAGCACACCATGACAGGGTGGAAGGTTAATTTCTGCAGCCAGAAACAGGAGGTTTCCATGTATCATGTTTAGAGCAGATTGATGCTAGCTACTATTTTAAATGTTGGTGATGCAACAAAAAGTTTTTTGTCTATGTCTCATTGTAGGACTGACAAGCGTGTGTAACCCTTCATAAACTGCTCTTGTCAACAGCTTCATTATTAAACACAGGCAGTCAAATATTGTGAGTCAGTATCTTTCATCTTCTTCCTCATCCATATCACAAATTATAAGTCATTTAAAAAGAGTTTATTAAAAAGTAACACTGGTTTCTTATCTCAATTGCCTTCTGATGACACCTTCACCTACACTGCTTTCCTAAACGAACATGGTGACTGCCTCTTGGAGAGCGGAGATCTTAAAAAGAAGAAATAATGTATTTACAAGAAAAACAGCCAGCTAAGTGGCTTCTACCCTATAAATAGTCTAGCAGGTCCCAGGAACCTCCTCTAATTACCATCACTTCCCCCCAGTGCTGTGTGTCTGGGCTCAGAGCAATCACAGTTTTTCATCCCAACAGCAGTGACAATGTGGCTTCTTGTCCCATGTCCAAGGGAACCCAGCCACCTGAGCTCTTCCCACACATCCTCAGAGGGCAGCTGAATAGGAGGGAAATGCTTGATTATGACTGAATGGTCCTCAAAAGGCAGAAATTATTCCAGTATTAAGCCAAGTTAAGGGGTTCAGGGAAGAGCTGGCATGGAAGAAACTGGTGGGACAGTATGGTAATTTTATTATTGCCTTTGCCCCCTGGGGGGCCACAATTACACACACTGGAGTTACACACGGTCTGCTGTGCCAGCACGGTTGCTGAACCTCAGGACCTGGGCTGCCATGTCGTCCCAAAATTCTTCTAATTCACGGGGGCTATCCAAGCAGGGGACACCCAGAAGGCTCTTCTCCTGCTTGGGTGTCCCCAAGGCCAGGGGTGACTTCCCTGCTGGGCTCAGAGAGTGCCTGGGGAAGTACTAAGCAGGTGCTAATGCCAGGGGTGCGCTTGGAGCCCACCTCCATATTATGTTTTGCACGTCTCAAGCCGCTGCAGCGGGTGCAGGTGCTGTGAGGGAACCTGAGGCTGCAGTGCCCTGTGCTGAGTGCGGCCCAGCCCCGAGCTCTGCAACGTGCAGCGAGGGCCAGAGGGACACAGGTGCTCCGGGCACGGAGGTCTCCCCTCCTGCTGCCTGTTGCTCCAGCAGGGCGGCACACACGGCGGCTGTGGCGTCAGGCAGGAGCACGGCAGTGGTGCGCGGTGCTGAACGGGGGTGACGCGCGGGAGGCCGTGGGAGCAGAAACCTCGCTGTGCTGGCACCACCCTGGCTGAACCACCGCCTGTCCCCTGGGCCTGCACAACGGGTGGGACCAGGGAGCGCAGGCAGCCCCTTGAAGAGGGGGTGGCACAGTTGTCACCCTGAAAGTATGGAAGGCAAAAAGGGCCACCTCCTGGGGCCCTGTGGCCGCTGGAGCAACTGCTCCAGGGTAGCAGGTCTGTCGTGTCCTCCTTCCTGCTGAGGGCTCAAAAGAGGCCGGCAGAGCTGAGAGGGGCGATGATGATGGGGGCATCAGGTGGGGTGAGGATGGGTGTTGTGTCCGATGTGGTCTCCTCAGCCTCACTCTCCACATCCTCCAAGTTCTCGCTGACAGAGGGGATGATCTGCACCACCTTCTCCTGAAAGTGCACTTGCTTGCGAGGGGCTGGCACAGCTGCTGGTTGGAAAGGAGGTTCTGGGGCTGAGCTCCTGTCCCTGCTGCCCTTCAGGATGCTCTTCATATGGCCCAGAAGCGAGCGGTGCTGCTCCCTCTGGGCCCCGTGGAAGGTGTAGGTCTGCTCGGTGTCACCAATGATGGTTGGGGTTGCCTCAGTGCCTGAAGGGTCCACATACTGACCTGCCTGGGGATGTGTCTCTTTGTGCCCTGGGCTCTTCCTCCTCTTGCTCAGCAGGAAGTAGGCCAGGGCAGTGAGCACCAGCATGGACCCTGGGGACAAGAATACGTTGGCTGAAGGCTCTGGCAAGTGGGAAGACCTTGCCAAGCAGTGCTTGATCTGGCTAGCCCAGTGCCATTGGCCACCAGCCCAGCTCCCTGCACATCCCCACACCCACCCCTTGACAGACCATGCTCCTCTTCCATCTGCACTACCCCCCACCCAAGCTTCTCACCAGGGATGGTGACATGCCAGACGAGGACAGGATGCAGGAAGCAAGCCACTGAGAGCAGCGTGTACCCCAGGAACTTCTGGAAGCTCCCTGGGCGTCTAGCTCGCTTCCAGCAGGCCTGTGCCAGGGATTCAGGCTTGTGACTGGGGAGAGAAAGAGAGGTTCTTGTGGGATGAGGCACCAACCATATGTCAAGAAGATTTGGTCCTAACCATGACCCATCTAGATGTGCAGATCCTCGCTCGGTTTGTCAGGAGATGGTTGTGATTTTCAGGGAAGGTAAGCAAAGCCTGAACATCTCCTGTAGGGAGAAGAGCATTTGCCAGAGGCCAGCATCACCATCTCACTAATCAAGTGCCTATTATTTGGAGTAAGGTGTTGCCTCTGAGTTGTGATGACTTTTGAGTTTATGCTAGAAGACAGCAGCAGTGCTCAGCCTCTGGAAAGGACATAAGGATTGTCTATATTTTAACTTTAACTTCCATGCTGTCTCTAGAGGAGGCTGAAGCTCACCCTGGGCATCTGACTCTTCCTTCAACCCAGGTACCTTGTGCCTACACACTGTGTTAAGAAGATGCTGAAGACCAGAGTTTGTTGTGCTGATGCTCAGGAAATTAGGGCACAAGTCTGGGTTAAAACACAGGTTTAAATGGCTGTGCACATGGACCCATTAACTGCCCCCCTGTCTGAGTGCACCTGCCTTGGCATTAGGGTCAGGACCTTTGGTCTGGCACTTGCACCTCCCCCAGAACTAGTGTTTCCTGTAAGGGGCAAGGTGCCTTTGGGAGGTCCCACCGTGGCTGGAGAATAGTGGGCAGGTCTACTCACGTGAAGCACATCTCCAGGAACAAACTGACAAAGAAGAAGCCTTCACAGACAGTAACTGCAGCCCCTGAAAAACTGAAAGGTGGAGCCATCAGGGGAGCAGGGCTGTGTTTGAATGTGTTCTCCAGGTGGGCAGAAAGGGCACAGGGGGCCAGAATTTACTATTTCAGTAAATACAGGTATGCTTAAAGTTCTCAGCATAGTCTGTGCGCTGGGGTCTGAACAACCTCTGCTCATCTGGTTTGTGGAGGACAACTCACAGCCCTTCTGCCCCAGGGGAGTCAACTTGCAGCCAATGTCACCTCTGGCCTGCCTGAGTCTGCAATAGCATCTCTTTGTCTAATAGAAATAGCTTATTTGCCTGAAACCTCAATATGGAGATCCGAAATACCCAAAGCTTTGGACACTGTTCCCTGCTGCTGTTGCAGTCTAGTCTGGTGCTACATATGGTGGGGGGATTGACCTTGTCACTCCTGCCAGCTCTGATTTCAAGGGCAAAAATACTCACAGCAGATAGAAAGCCAGACTTTTAAACTGTCCTCGCTGCAGAGTTTCTACGCCCACTCCGATCAGCACTAGAAAGAGAAGGTAGGAAAGATGCTGACTGCAGGGTTCGTTCCCAGTTCCCCTGGGTTAGGTCCCAGCTCCCAGGATAGATGTCCCCATTTCCCCAGGGGCTAGCAAGGCAGCTTCTCCTATGCAGGGCAGCATGTTAGGACTGCCAGCACCAATGATTCATGCTGACACACCACCCAGAAGAGTCAGAGCTGAGTGCTGCCCTTGACATATAGCCCTGAAACCCATCCCAGCTGCACCCCTATTATGGCAGCCCTGCCACTGCGTGGGCTGGGGAAAGGTGCTCTGGGAATACCAGCTTGGGGAGGTGAGCAATGTACTGTGACTGATCACCCTCTGCCATACTGCCACATCTCAGCTGTCACAGGGCCCACTGGCCCATCCTTCTCTGCCCTGGTCCCCCAGTGCCTGCCAGCCCCACTCCCTTGCCGTCCCTGCTTGCCCAGGCCTGCTGCAACCAACATGTGGCTGCAGAGCAGGGAAACTGTGCCAGCTGCCTTCACGAAGGGCTGTAGCTATAGCATCAGAATCCTTTGCTAGCCAAATAGAAAAACATGTAATGGGAGCAGGCAGATTAAAAACAGGGAATGAAAGTTCTCTCAGTGTCTCAGCCAGTACAGAACACCAGGGAGTCAGTTTTAGGGGGATTAAGAGTATTAGCAAGGCTAAAATCTTTGATGGATTGGCCAATAGCTTCAGGGGATGGAAAATTTCCTTCAACATCCTTCAGTTCCCTTCAAGATTATTTCTAAAATGGAGCAGAAATGTAATGCCTCACACCAGCTGCAGCAAGTTGGTCAGTACATGCCAATTCACAGGGCACAAGTGTCAGCAGTGTGGAGCTGAATGAAGCCCAGGTTTCATAGCCAGAGCGTGGCCTTGGGCAATCTCCTGTCTGCACCTGATGTCTCCACTCCTCACTGAGCAGTCCCCACCCATCCAATGGTGCTCAGGAAATTCACCACTGGTCCTGTTCCACGCACACTGGCCAAGGTTTGAGGTGCAGGCTGGATCCATTTCTCTGAGCTGTGGTTTGCCCTATCTGGAGAAGGGTACCAGGCTCCCAAACCAGGACATGGATCCACAGAGACTGCAGTGTAGGCCAATGTCAAGGGTCAGCTTTCCCATCTGGGCTGAAAGAAATCCTTCTGTTTTCCCTATGTCTCCTGCAGCTGTTGGCCTCTGTCAGCCAAGGGAACACATGGGGCCCATGTGCCACCCTTCTATACTGCCTTTCCAGCCCTGAGCAGAGCACAGGGAAATCTGTCTCATCAGAGGGAAATGAAGCTGCAAGAGCCGTGTAATCCTACATGCAAAGTACTGTCTTTTACTGCCTCGTGACTGAGGACCATTCTTTATAATCTTCCCTACAAATGTGGAGTTCATTCATTCTCATTCATTCAGTCATTCATTCATTCCCTGTGGATGAATGCAAAATTCTACAGCTTGGCTGTTAGCTCAAGTCTCTGCTCTGGATAGGGAGATTTCCTCCTTTTGCACAGCTTCTGCTTTATCCACAAAGCTGTTTGGATGAAGAATCTGCAAGAAGAAAAGAGCTCTTTCGAGGTGTTTGTTTGGACTAGTCACTGCCTTGATTTGGATCTTGTCCAAACCATGTGGCTAAAGGCACATGATTAGGAATTAAATGGTTGAAAGCATGAGAATTAAGAAATAAGTAGAAACTCTTTCCTAGATGCAAAAATCAAAAGGCCTAGAATCACTGAACTAGAGATGCTGCAAACACTGCAGCAAATCGTGGGACTGTTTGACGACTCTTTGCTAACTTGCCATAAGACAAGTTAGCCATTTTCTGATACAAAGGAAGCCCTGTAGCCTCACCATTTCAGAGAGCCATTACACTCCAAGATCCTGGGGGAAGGGGAGGTTTATATTATGTGGGTAACTTGTATTTAACTAGCAGCATAAGGAGCTGGCCAGGCCTTCTCAGAATCAATTAGTGAGGCTGATGCACTCTCCATTTCAGAGATTTTTCCAAACAAAACCCATGGGAATTTTTTCTGCATGGTTTCCATTTCATTCAAAAGCCTCACACACCTCATCAGGCACTAAACATTGCATCAAGCTGATTTCTTACTCCATTGAAACACACAGAGGAATAAAACACAGGCACATCCCATTCTTCATGGGCCTTTTGGGAAAGTCAGGTGATACTGGGAATGCACCAGAGCTATGGGAAAGCACAGTGAGTTGTAGTGCAGCTCTCTATGTTCTGTGATGCTAAGCAGACAGATAACTACAGAGCTTATTTAAAGAAAAATTAAAGATGTGCAGATGCTGAAAAATGAAAAGAAAACATGCAGAAGAGAAAGAGGATATTCCACTAACACATTTCTACATTGTAAACTACTGCCAATTTTGTTGTTTTAGCTTTAGTTTTCTCATGGCAATGAGCTCATATTTTCCCCAGGAAGGTCTCTATGCGTTTCCTTGGTGTTCTAAGTGAGAATATGACCAGTGTGAGGCTCGTGGGGGTCCAAAGAGATGGGGATGAAGAAATGACAAGAACTTAATTTTCTAATTAAAGATGTGTCCCATCTCCCACTGTTGCAGTATCATCATGACATGGATTTATCTACTGGGAGTTTGTATATCAGAGACTCAGATCTCTGCCTGTTATCAGTATCAGTCCTTTAAAGCACATTCCAAAACCTCCATCACCCCAGCTGTGTCCTTGGGAACCTGCACATGCTTCAGCTGACCTGTATGCTTTCTACTTTGTTGTGCTTTCTACTTTGTCCCTGGTTTGAGCAAAGTGTCTCTTCATGACTGTCTGCAGCTGATAAAGGAAATACAAAGGTAGGAGGGCCTGCTGTGACTTACTCTGCAGTGTCTGACTGAAATCCCTGGGGTTCTGAAACAGAAACCACAGACACCACCTCAAGTCACCTCTCACCAGGAACCTCTGGGTCACCCCTCCAGCCTTTAGATAAATCAGACCTTTTGATCTCTGCTTTACCCATGGGGAAACTGAGGCAGAGAGTGCTGCCTGTTCTGTCCCATAACAACTAGTCAGCAGCAGTACCAGAGTCAACCCCTGAGCCCTCTGCTTTAGCTAATTCCCTAAGTCCCACCTGGAGAAGCTCCATGTGAGGTGGTGTTCCATCCTCCTGAGTGAGACACTGTATGTGACACCTGGCTCAAAACACCTGCATTTCTTCTGAAACCAAGCACTTGGGTGTGTCACCAAACCCAGAACACCCTGGTCCAAGGCAGTCCTGGCAGTGGGTGAGAGGATGCAACTCACCAGGCACCAGGTGGGTGAATTTATGGTGTTTTTGCTGCAGCTGTAACCTGAACTGCTCTGAGCTGCTCCTCGACAGGCTGCTAGAGAGGCAGAGTAGTGCTTTTATAGTAACTATGCCATGATGGCTGGGACGGAACCTCTCCATCCTGTCCGGCACAGGACATCTCACTGTGCGCACTGCAAGGAGCTCCTTCTTCATCTTCACATCCCATAGTGTAGCCTAGCCTGGCAGTTTTGCACAGCCATGAGTATTTTGCTTTTCAGTCTCATTTACTTCTTGCCTATGCCTGTGCCTGTTTTAGAAGAATACAGTTTAGTTTTCTTCTCTTTATTCTTTTTTTGTGTGTGTGTGTGCTTTAACTTGCCCTCTGAATGTTGGCTCTTCCTTTCTGATGTCTCACTGTGCCTCCCACAGCATTTGGAAAGAGCCTGGCCAGGCACCCAGCACTCTCCCACCCTGGGTCCTAAAGCAAAAGTAAGCAAGTTTCCTTGTCCCCCTCACAGGATGGGGCTGTGGCTGGCCAAAGGCAGGGAGGAAGCCTGGAGGTCCCAGCACCCACTCAGTGCCTTTTAGTGCCAAAGAGAATTTGCTCTTACCTGCTGCGGTGGAGATGCCCAGCAATCGGCAGGTATACTCCAGGACACTCCAAAATGCCTTGTGCTGCATGGCGAAGGGATGAAGACTGCGGTAGAGCCAGGCAGAAACTCCTCTTCAGAGCCCCCACCTCGCGAGCAGCCCAGCAGCTCCCAGAAACAGGCAGAGCCCTCGTTCCCTGGCCTGAGTGACCTTCCTGAAGGAAAGGGCAATGCTGCAGGACTGGCCACCTCCACAGGGCCTCCCAGGGGAGGGTGGTCGGAGAATGAGCTGCCACTCCAGGGGACCGGTCAGCGCTGCTTCCTGCTGCTCCCGTGGGGGCTGTGGACCCGGCCTTTTCCTGCTTGCCGCTTGCTCCTTCTCGACCAGGGTGATTAATGATTGGTAAGGCAGGGGTGCGGCTTTGGGAGCATGGGTGCACGGCCTTCCCTGATCCTGAGGTGGAGGCTCTGGAAGCCCAAGCTGATTAAATGAATGTGAAGTCATTAGTGCTGTGCAGCTCCCGGCAGGTTAACCATTTGTGAGGATGACGATGTTTGCTCTTGGCAAGAGAGCAGCGCGTTTCTGGCAAGTCCAGCCCCTCGAGGGGCACCCCAGGCCCACTGCCTCCTGCAGCTGAGCCCCCGGGCACGGCTGCTGCTCACCATCCAGGTTATAGAACCTGGTGAACGGAACCTAGTTCGGCTTGGGAAGTGTCTGTGCTGATGTGCAACCACAGAACAAGATCAGATGTATTCAGAGGAGTCCCACAAACTTGGGACAGCCATAGCAAGGGAGATCTGATTTTCTTTTTTTGAGAACCCCAGTGAAATGCACTTTTGTTTTGTAGCTACTAGAGCCATTTGAACCACACCAGGGTCTCACAAGTGTCGTAACATACGGAATGAGCTGCACAGCTATTCTGATCTCTTTGCCTTGGATTTGGTAGACAGCCTGGGGGTTCTTGGCTTGTCCCTGCAGGACACACTGCTTCAGGAGAGGGGCAGCCCTATGCATGTCTCAAGGATAAGACAAGAAATGCTGTTCTGGACCCCAGCCCCACACCCCTTTGTGCTTGAACAGGGTACATCTCACTGGAGGTCACCATCGATCCCCACCTGCTACCACTCAGGGAAGAGGGGTGTGGGCAGCAGCATGGCAGTCCTGGCATGGCAGTCCCGGCAGCCAGGTCATGTGAGCACAGCACAGACCCAGCGGGCAGCACGGATGGACGTGTGGTGCCTGCAGGGCTGTGGGTTTGCAGGTCAGTGAGCTCACCTTGTGCTGCAGCCGCCGTCTGGAGAGTCACTGGAGCCCCTGCCCCTTGCCGTGCTGGATGGGAAGCTGCTGTGGGCAAGGGACCGGGTGAATCATGCTCAACTCACACTCAGCCAGCCCTGCAGGGAGGGAGCAACCAGATGAACCTGTCCCCCTGTGATCCCTTCTCACCTGCCTGACACCACAAAGCTGAGCCTGGCCAGTATGTGTTGTACTGACTTGTCCTGGGAGTAGAGGTGACTTGTGCTAAGGACACAGTGACAGATTCTCTTCTGTGGGTTCTTGGTCTGTATTTCAAACCGGTATTTTCCCACGGCAGCCAAATGCCTGAGCTTATGAAATGGGTTCATGATTCCTGTAAATAACTTCTGATACTGTTTTTTTTTTAACCTTTACAAGGTTGTGAGTGGCAGAGATTTTGCAGCAGACAATCCTGACAAAGTTTGGGCACAGTGCACATTTTCCATGTGAAAAATGGAAAGGCCCACAGGAGAAGGGTTTCCAGAGCATCCTGAGGGGCAACGCTGAACAGTGCAAACCCAAATCGTGTCTTTGCTCTGTGGCACTGTCACACTTTGGGTGTTCCCATTTCCTCTCGTCCTCCTGCACCACCTCCGGTGTTTGATGGTACTGGTAAGCTTTCCTTTTCAAGAGAGTGGAAATCAGAGGCAGCTAACAGGGAAGGTCAACGAAGGCTGAGGAAAAACCCAGCTGGGGTACCTGCTGCCCTGACTGTTATGGCTGGGCATTGTCTGGGTGATCCCCATGCCCTCTAATGGTGCTTTGCTGCAGGCTCCAGGAGCACCCTCTGCCTCCAGTAATCACCAAAACAGCTTAAAGGCCCTGGAGTTTACGAAATACAGATTTACAGAATATTCTGAGTTGGAAGGGATCCACAAGGGTCATTGAGTCCAGCTCTTAAGTAAATGGCCCGTATGTGGATTGAGCCCACAATCTTGGTGTTACTAGCACCATGCTCTAACCAACTGAGCAAATCTCAGGGATTCCCAGGCTGTACAGGTTGTGCAGGTTCTTTCAGGTTGTGCAAATGGTCTGGATGCTTTTTTCTTTGCTGTCATGTTCCTTTTTTAAACATCGATGTATTGAATTGAAGGTGTCTCTTTACAAATGTGAAAAGTAGAAAAGTAGTTAAAAAAAAAAGGAAAAGAAGTCATAAGAGTCTTTCAGAATCACTTAGAACTGTGAGCTTAGGCTTGAAGAGATGCAGAAAACAGTGCAGCCCTGAGCTCTGACCAGCCATCCTTGAGCAGCACCCAGCACTGCTCAAGGCAGCAAGCTGCTGCCTCCTCCCAAGGTGGGGGTCCCCTTAGCCAACATGGGCAGTGCAGCATGCTGGGCTCTTACTTTGGCACTCTTATTAGACTTCACTGAGCTTTCACCCAGAAAGTAAATGACTTTGTCTAAGTGCCCTTGACAGCAATGTTTCCTTTCTGGAAAGCAACATGTCCCAGGGTTTTAAATAAATGTAAATGTATGGGTGCCAGTGGTGGCAGTCATGGAGCTACAGAATCTATTTGGAAAAGGCAGATTAATACATTAACAATTTAAACTTTCCATCTCCTCTCCGTGTTCCTTCGGCTACTGCCCAGCCTCCATCCTCTGAGTGGGCCTATATTAGTCTTCCTGAGAGTCCTTGTCCCTGCTGTGGGGAGACCCTTAGCCTGGGGCAGCACAAGGCCTTCACTCACTCTTCCTGGGTGCACTAGGTGTTTCTCTCATTCCAGTGCCCAGCAGGATAGCATGGAGTGAGCTGGTATCCTCAGACTTCATTTGTATCAACACCCATTTAGAAGCTCCTTCCTTCCATTTAGGATTTTTTTTGGCTAGTCCTCCTACAAAGCAACTTCACATAATCTTGATTTTTCTTGGTAGAAGGGTCCCTTCTCCTTCTGCCTCTGTTCAAGTGAGAAGATGATACCCTTAATGAAGGTGTGTTTTAGTGAGGTTTTTAGGAATAAGTTCATGCAGTCAGAAGAGGACTGACAGCTTCTGAGCTTAGAGGGGTTTAATAGCCTGTAACCAACATTGCAAAACCCATGCACCAGCACAGGCTGTTCTGAGATGCATAACAGCAGTGGTCCCCACAGCACATTAAACCACTTCTCTTGCACAGAGGCATACCATTTGCACTTTGGCTGCCAGCCAGGATTGACATTTACAGTCTGCTTCCCATGATGCACGGGGTTGATTTGAGAGAATTTTATCTCAGGGTTATGGCTTCATGGTCGTGTTAGTCTCTGTCTTCATCTTTCCCTACTCACACTTTTTGTGCTCAAGTCAGTTTTGCTGTGGCATGGCCACCGTGGCCATTCCTCTGTGACCAAGGCCACAGGGCAGCATCTGGATTGGCTGCCCCAGTAAGGATGTAGGGGAGCAGTAGACTCACCTCACGTTTGTCTCTGTAAAATGGTGATGCTGCAAGAGTGCTGCAGACAGTGTAAATCCTATCCTGGGGCATAGGGTACCACAAACCATGCTCTGGAAGAAACCTACGGGAACATGCTTAACTTAGCTTGCCCAAAGTATAAAAACAGTTCCCAAGCTGCCTTGGACAATGTTCTGGAAATCTGTTTCTGATATTTCACCTCCTCTTCTCTCTTCAGCCCTCAGCTATAACCACCATGTCATGTAGCCTTGCTCAGCAGCCTTGGTCCCCTCTCTGAGCAGCAGCTGAGGTGCTCCTACCAGAGTGTCCAGCTAAGACAGACTGACACCAATGCCTTCCCCTGTTCACCAGAGGACAGGAAGCTGACAAGCAGCTGCCCAGAGCCTTTGCAGTGGTGCCAGGTGCCACCTCCCTGCACCCTCCTTCCACCAGGTCACCTGCCATGGAGAGGAAAGGGACTGTCACAACAGCAGGGTCATGGCAGATGGACTCAGTTGATTGGAAGCACCGATGAACTGCAGCTGTGAGTTCACTGGGTACAAATATCTCCTTGCAGTTAGCAAGTTTCACTCTGCCTTGTATCCGCAGAGCTCCGCTGCTTTCCAAACCAGTCTGAATGTACTGACAGCATCCTGAGGCGAGCTTGGCAGACGTCCCTCCGCCCCTGAGCCAGGGAAAAACATGGCAGAGGGCTGCCTGAAGTCACATAATCAGCAGAGCTAAAGGGAAAGTTAAGTGTGCCGCCTCTTCCTTTGCTATAACAGGAAATGATGCCCTCTGCAGTCTCCAAACCCGGGGCAGCACTGCAAGCCGTGCTGGGGATGCCCGGCAGGGGACAGCAGGACCCCGCCGCTGCACCGGCGGCCCGGCTGCTCCCCGTGCAAGGCAGGCTGCAGCCAGCCCCCTGCAGGGTGGGGATGAAAGGGCATCCTGAAGTTTTACTGTTTGAACAAGAAAAGCGTGATAGCCACAACATGGATCTGAAAGGGACCGGGGAGAGCCCATAGCTGCAGCGAACACAAATCAACAACTGGCCTGTTTTGCTTTATGCTCTGCGAACAAAGGGATCAACACGCTGCCGAACACTCGTCTGCTCCTCCGGGAATTTCTCACCCCGGCAGGAATGCCAAGGCTCAGCAGTACACTGCCCCGATTGTCCCTCATCAGACCAGCCAGCCCCAGAAGGCTTTGGTGCGCGGCTCCCGTGCTGCAGGCTGCACCAGCAGAGAGGGTGAGCTGGAGGGGCTGGTGAAGAGCCTTTGTACTCACAGCCCCTCCTGGGGACCCTCTCACTGCCAGCACAATTGGAGAGACGCTGCATTTATCCTGGGGCCAGGCCTGGCGTTGCCCTGGCTGTGCCTTGTGCCTGGCAATGGCTGGGGGCCGAGCTCTCGTCAGGCATTCAGTGTTAATAAAACTCACGATACACGGTGTGGGATGATATGGGGATGATACCGGGGAAGAGGCCTGAGGTTGGTACCTCCATGGCAAAGACAACCTTAAGCAGAAAATGGATGTAGAAACACATCTGATGCACTTGTGGGGATCTCACAGACCTCTACAGCACCTCTGTCACTGACTTGCTGGTGATTTCTGCTTTCCCTGTGAAACCTGCAAGCCTCCTCACCCCAGCCCCTCGCTCAGGAAAGTGAACTCCCAGCATGTCAGTGTGAATTTCCCTTCTTTTATTTGGTCACCTGTTTGACACCAACCTTAGAGACTTTCCAAAATATGGACTAATACCAGTTCCCTGTGGCAGCATGTGTGAGTGGCTCCTGGCTGGCCATCCCCCAGGAATGGGGCACAGCTCTGTACAGCTGGGATCAATCCCCATCCCAGTGCTGCTCCAAAGGGGTGGGCTGAGCAATGTGTGCTGAGCTTGTGACATTTTACATAGTATTTGGCAGAGAGATGTGTGATCAGGATGTATGCATATATAGGCAAGTGTATGTATATATGTGTTGAAAACCCATGTGTTTTTCTTAAAACTAAGCTGTAATAACAAGAACTATCAAAATTACATTTATTTGTTATGCATTTGATCTCCAGTTCCACAGCAGGGCTCCCAGAGATTGGTGTCCAGCTCCCAGAACCACATGATTATGCAAGACTCTCTATGAAAACACATTTCTAGCTCAGAAAACTGCAGAGAAAAACTGCAGAAACAGACTCAAAATCCAGAGGAAAGAAAGCTCCCAAATTAAATCTTTGTTTCTTATTAGTAATAGTATTATTTCTAATTGCATGATTGAAATGCATGGTCTTTGGGGGATTACAGTAAAATCTGAACAAGGAATGTCAGTGGAACTAGGGAAAGGGGACATCAGGAGAGCTGAGATTAAAGTCAGGGCAGTAATTCCAAATCTAACCCCCAAGGCAAGAAATACCTTCGATCTTAGCACTTCTCAGCTGCCTGTGAAGTTTCTTTGCTGACAGCAGTGTGAGTGGTTAGGAGGACTGAGGCAGGAGAGGGGCTGGGAGCTGCAAAACACCATGAAGGCAGCAAAGGCCTGAGAGGGATAGGGGTGTTCCCCCAAATTAACAAGGATGCTGCCAGCAAGATGTATGAGCTGTCTGTCCAGGGAGCTGCCAGGGAGCTCCTCAGGGATGTGCCTGGCGCACAGGGCTGCTCCGTGTTGCGGGTACGAGGCCTCTCCAGTGGGACTGTCTGCACTCCACTGTGAGGCGACACAGCCACGGAGCTCGTTGTCAGCTCCTCTGACAGGGAGTGGGCGAGGCGGGACCCTCAGCCTGAGGCGGTTGCTGTGGTATGCCCAGGGCAAAGGGAGCTCAGTGCTGGCCTTGGCAGTGGGGACTTGGGGGGTTTGTCCCTCTTCCTTAGGAGGACTCTCTGGTCTTTGTGAGACTGATCTTGGCACTCAGGTGGATGAATGGAGATCTCAACTTGCATGTAAAGAGGGAATCGAAACATGAAGGGAATTACTTATGTGATCTTAGGGCATGCTACACCCTGCACAAGTCCCTGCATGTCCTCTTTGCCTGCTGCCCCTCAGTTCTCGTTCTTTCTTACAGGCTTCGTCAGACTCGCTTGCTGTGAACTGCTCCCATGCAATAACCGTGGGAATTCCAGACGTGTTCAAAGATGACATGTCACAAATACCATGTTGCCCACACATACAGGAACCCCCTACCATGAATCAGTCAGCTGCAGAACTTGGGAGAGACTCATCATGCTGAAATTGGCATCAGTGCCTCTCAATGGACTATCACACTAAAAATAGGTCCATCTCCTTTTTCTATGTCTGGGCTGAAGTCTAAATCATTCCCAGAGTCTGAGTTTGATGGAAGTCCTTTAGCAGGTGGGTATGTTGGTCAGCATTGTCTAGGAGGCAGCTAGAAGTGATCAGTAAGGCACACACAGGCAGGCAGAGCAGATGGAAAAGGCTGTGCTTAGGATCACTTACTGCAATATGGGCATGGCTTGGGATCTGGATGTGAAGGCCATGGATTTCACCTCACATGGATCCAGTAAGCACACATCCACTTTTCTCACTGACACTGAAAAATTCCTCACCCCACAAGAGGTCCCATGGGACTGTAGTAATCAAATAGGGAGGTAATTGAATATTGGAAGACCATCCCCACCTTTAATAATAGCAATGTGTTGTTTGTAGCAGTGGACCATAGTAAAAGAAGTCCAGCCACACACCACAGGTCACAAAAAAGCAGAGTCCAGGGGCCACCAAAGGTAACTACACAGCAGCAGCACAGAGGCAGAAAAATTACCCATGAGATAGTCCAGAGTAGCCTCAGCCTATTTGTATGGAGCTGAAGAAGAGATGAAATCAATCACACATCTTCTGTCTGAATTTGGCATTAAGCTCCTGCTGGGACCTCTGAATAAAGACTTGCTTGCTCCCAAAGCCAGTCAATTCCTTCCTCAGTAGCTGTCAGAGGACATGAGCTTTGGGCTGTCACGGTAGGTGTTTGAACTGCTGGCCAAACTGCTCTAAGGCTCCATCTCCTCTCTTCTGACTTCTCCATCCCTTCAACTTCCACACAACGAAAATATTTCCATCATCTGCCATCACCCTGGGCGACAGCAACTTGCAGCAGCAGTGCAGAGCCACATGCAGGTGTGAGAGGGGTTGCTTTCCCTGGAGCAGTGTGACGTGTTAGTGTTCTGTATGTGCAGGCTGACTCTCGTCACTGAGACCCAACAATGAGGACAACAGGAGTGCTGTGTCAGCATAAAATAAATATTCTCAGTTTTTCTATTGCACTGATTAATTTTCAGTTTGAATGGGGAAACTGAGGCGGGGTGATACCTTGATCTACACAATATCACACTGCACTGTCAGCAGCACAGCTTACTCAAGGATAATGAATCTTGCCTGCCTGTGTGTGAGTCTTCCCTTGTGAAATACGCTAGCTCTCAATCAAGGAACTTACTTAGCTAAACTCTAACCTAAACCCCATGACTCATTCCCTGAGCTAAAAGTTGTGCTATAATGATGAAGGGTGAGATCCACCTCTGTGTGGAGCAGGTCCGTAACAAGACTGAAACAGCACCTTAACACCACAAAGTAAGGTTGTTGTTTTACTTATTCCTGTAGAGAGAGAAATTGCCACCATGGGAGGAAATGCAGTAGTATGTAAGGAGCTCACAAAGAGATCAAATATTCATGTGCAGGCTCTTGGTCCTGAGTATATTTCATAAGGAAGGCTGGTGGAGCAGTGTTTTATTAGTAAGTGGGAAGAGGGAGTGCTAGTAACTCAGTTTAAACTGTGTGCATGAGCTTTATCCCACAGACATTCATCCATCCATAGAACCATTTTACTCTTTGCCCTCCTTTCTGACAGAGGGGACTAGTAACTTCTCCCTGTATGGGAGCAAATAAGGTGTGCACAGCAGTGATTGATGCACCTGGGGGTTGAGAGACATCAAAGAGCCTGCTTGCTGCATTTCAAATCCCAGTGAGCAATTTATAGAAGGGTTTATGTAGATAAATAACCAGGGAGATTTATGTGAAGCAATACAAAACATATGTTTTTGGCTGCAGAAATGTAGAAATGCTCAAGGACTTGGAAGCTGTGTAGCTGAGGTTATTTGTAAAAGTGTGCCTGTTAGTAGGATTTATTCTGGGGCTTCATTTTACTTGGCATTGCCTCCAAAAGGCTGCATACAAACAAGCATAGCAGGATCCATCACCTCTTTTACTATGTTGTCTGAAAGAGTTTCAAGCATATAACTTTAAAACCAGAAGTTTAGTCACATCACCCCTAGTTGGAGCTGGGAATAGGAAAAGGCTGAGAGTAAGCTGAAGCAGCAGCAAAGAAGACAGATCTCCTGGAGATGGAGGTTGGGTGAGGTCAGATAAGTCCCTGAAGAGACCCAAATGCCAGCTTGGTCTCCCAGCCTAGGCACTGGGTGGTTACCTCTGAAGAAATGGGTGTTTACCTCTGAAAACCTTGTAATCCTTCCATGGCTAGTGATTTGAAGGGAGGAGACAGTCCTGGCCTTAGCTGTAAAGCTGGGATGTAAATTTGAATTTGTCCATGACATCAGGTGAGTCTATGGGAATGGGAGTAAGTTTCTGCCATGTATTATATTTGCCTGGCTTGGACATCTCCTACAATCCTGTGTCCCACTGGCTGTGTAGTATTCCCTTTGCACTGAGATCCAGTCCCTGAACCTGACATGGACTCATTTGTGCCTGCAGAAGTTTAGAAGCAGGCTCAGTGCTGTTAGTGTGGCAGTGAGCCAGAGCCTGGGTGTGCTCTCACTGCTGTCCCACCTTAAGAACTCACAACCTGAGGAAGTTGTGTGCCTTGGACAACCCCCCTACTGCTCCTTTGCCCTCATGGGATGGCACAGAGGACTGTCAGAGAGGGCAGCTTAATGAAAGCCTCTTGAGTCAGAAGTAACTCTCAGTGGGCCAGACAGCAAAGTCACCGCTATCTATCGGAGGGTGAGCAGCAGGGAGAGCTCGCGGTCCTCACACCAGCCCACCGCCCTCCATGCAGACCCCGACACATCCACTCGCCTGACAGAGGGGCAGATCCCCTACCACCATGGGGTATTGCACAGGAAATGAAGGCACAGCTGTCTGGCAGCCTGAACTGCCTCATCACTTATTTTTCAAGTCTGAGCTGTTTCTGTTTCAGGAAGGAGCAAAGGAGTCGTTCAAACAAATTATACCCAACTGTCCCCATAAAGTGTGCACCGCAATGAACACTGACGTGCACATATATTAGCAACACAAGAGTAAGATTGGTAATTCCTGCTGGTTGCATGCCACTTATCCATAAAATTCCTCCTTACAGATCTCCCTGTCCCCTGATCCTCTCTCCTCCGTGTCTCCGTCTCCTGGTGATGGAGGTAGATCTTGGTGTGCCAGTGCCTGTCATTTTCTACCCTAAGCAGAAAAAAATATCAGCTGTGTCAAGATAAGTTGTGAGTGCTCCTAAATCTTAGGCTCCCTTTCCCTGTGCAGGAGTGCAGAGCTTGGGATTTGCTTGGCAACCAGCCCTCCCATCGATGGGAAAGACCCCCTGCCCTCATGTGTGCTCACCACATGGGCCACTTTATTTACATAGCTGGGTCCACACATTTATATTTAGTATCTTTGAGAGGCCACCATGGAATTAGAAAGCTAAAAATGAGCATGGACTAAAATGTATGGAAGTTAAAGGGAGATATGAGTGAAAACTGAGGAGGCTGGAGGTAACTCCAAGGCTTGCTTGGCTGTGTGACCATGAACGCCAGAGTCTCCTGCTGTGAGCAAAAGGACAAGGAGTTGAGGTCATCTTTGGATATGAACCCAGATCAGATTCAGGCCTTTCTTCAAACATTCTTACTTTAATAAAACTTGAAATTACAAAACCAACTCAGTCTTACGGACTATATATCTGTCTATATTTATCCTGATTTGGAAATTTTTAGTCACCACATAAGTCTGATCAGAGTTAGGCCTGAGGTTTCTCGATGCAATGCTTTAACTCAGATCTCTCAAGCAGATTATTTGCTGCTATTCCCTTTCTCAGTGAACAGGCCCCCTGCCCCCCCCCCCCAAAAAAAAAAAAAAAGCCATTTGATGACAGCTGGGAGTCAATTATGCATTAATCTTCCTCCTACACCCTACACACATGGAGGGAATGGGGTGTATCTGTTTCTGCCAACATCTCCAGTGGCACACAGCCTGCTGCAGCTCTAGTGACCTCTCACCTGAAAGGTCTGCTGGAGGTGGTCTGTGATAACAAACAGTTTGGTTCCAGCTGAAAGTTTTTTTCTTACCTTAAATGGTAAGAAAAATTTTTTTCTACCTTAAAATTTGGTAGAAATATTGCATTCAGTGCAACTCATTTCTTCCTTTAGTAACTATAAGCAGAGTAAATCAAACTTGCATGAGTCTGAAGTACATAACTCTTCTTCAAGCTCCAGGGTCTGTTTCCCTGGTCACCCTGCACCAACAAGGACTTTGCTGGTAGTGTTGGGGTCCTGGGCGGAGATGGTGCTGCTCACCCGAGCTGGTGATTAACTGATACTAAACTATTGCTCATCATTCTTGTCCCTGGTAGATTTGTGTAGCTGCTGATTGAGGCTGGTTGTGAGCTGAGGCTGCTGGGAGCAGGAAGGGCAGCAGGTGCTTCCCTGCCATGGCTGGGATTGCCCCCCACACAAGCAAAGAGGGCTTGAGGATCGCCCACCAGCAGCTGATTGTTTCCAGGAGCTGAGTGCCAGCAGTCCCCTCCCCTTGAGGAGGTAAATTGCCCTCATCTGCTCTGATGAGATGTACATTAATTATGGTGAGAATGAAAGTGCTTTCCCCACCCACTGGCCCTAAAAAGAAGGGTTGACTCCCTAGTCTGCTTTGTGCTTTGCTAGCAAAAAAAAAAAAAAAAAGGCAGCTGGGGAAAATGAGTGTGGTTTCGAGGTTCAAGCAGGCTCTGCACCCGACTGCCACCTTCTATTGAGTGAATGCAAGCAGCAGTTCACAAGAAGGTAATTTCAGTGTGTCCAGGCTCCTAATAATGCAGTGCTCTGTTAAGAAAAGGTGTTGAAACCCTCCCTTTTCTGCAGCCACAGCCATGGTGAGCCCACCAGAAACCCCAATCACTGTCCTGGGAATGGGGTTTTACCATCCACACTGGGGTATCCTGAGGCCTCTCAGGAGCTGGGGCTTAGGATGCCTATTTTGATGCTGAGGCTCCTCTCAGGAGTGGAAGCAGGTAAAACTTCACTTGCTGTCCCTAGTTTGGTGGCTTAATATCCTTATGGAATAGCTGTGGTAGCATTTTTAGTTGATGGATATGAAATTTCCTATGACTGGGAAGCACAGGATTGTGACTCTCCTGTAGCTTATGATAAAACTTGTTTCAACTCTGGCATGAAATTCAAAGGCAATTTCATCCTTTTCCAGAAAGGCAGAAAAAAGTAGTCTTGACCAGAGGCAAAATTCTCTTTTAATGACTCCAAGCTTTCTTACTTTCATATTTGCACTTCTAGCAGAAGTTATTCTTGCTTTAGATTTATGTCTGAGTGCAAAACTCTCAGCTTGAATCTAACAGCATTTTGTTATGGGACAATGTTGCATCATCTAGCTTCAGTCAGAAGCCACTCAGTTTTACTGCACAGCGTGTGAAAAGTGAACTGAGGGGAGATGATATCTATTTTAAGAAATGTTATCTGCGCTGGTAAGAGATTTTCTGGGGCATTAGCTTTCCCCTTGGCATGAGGAGAGACAGAAGTGAGGGCAGGATTTTGCCTTCGTGCTCTGTGGCCTTGATAAATCAGGCACCACAAATCACTGCTCTTAGAACTTGAAAATTTCACATCCCTTAATGGGTGGGAGGTGGAAGTGCCCTATCTTTTGAGAAGATCCTCCTGTTTCTTACTTGCATGCTAATTTAGCAACTTCCAAAATAGCAACCTATAGTACATAGATTTATAATTCATAACCAAAACTCCTAGCAGTGTTCAGGCTCCACTGTTGGTTTGACCTGTATGCCTCTCCATGAGCATACATCTCAAGGGATCCTTGCCCTCTTCCCTGCGAGGGCCCTGTGACTTATCCCATTAAGTTAACAGAAGGTCATATAATAGTCATAAAAATATTATGGATCCCTCCCACATTCCTCACCCATGGCAAAATACTGCAATAGGGAACAATCAGTGCTTTTTAGCTGGGCATCCAATAAATCTGGAGAGGTATTAAGCAGAACTGAAGCTCTACAGCTGCTGGGGTGGAGTGTGAGTACAGATGGATGGCTTGGGAAATGGGGTTCTTTTTTTGCCTCTGTTATTGTTTGGAAGCAAACCTGTGTATTGGGTTTTGCAATATCTTCAAGCGGTGTAAATGTTCTACTTGTTAAAAGATCTTGTTTTCTGTTTATTTGTCAGCTGTGTTATGTAAGGAAGTAATTCGAGAGAATTGAAGTAGTTCTGAAGAAATGCTGTTCTGCTCAGTTGCTTTCTCAGTAGTGGTTAAGAGGCTTATTTTGTATAGGACCTACCCAAAAAGCAAACTCCCCGCACTGCTCCTTGCTGAAGCCTCACTGCTGCCAGATGAGCAGCTTTGAGCTTTGTCCCTTGGATCCCAGGAGCACCGTGTAATTCAGGCTTTTTGCACAGAGGAATTGCAACGACTCATGCAGGCTGTCCTTCTCCTCAGCTCCAGCCCACCAAATCCTCTCCATCTGGCTGCTCTGGCTTGGGCTTTGCTTGCAGCTGGGGCCTGAGTCATGCTGGTATTGTCAGCCCAGCAAGCAGCTGGGGCATCTCTTCTCCCTGTGGTGCCTGAGCTCGTCTCATGGACTCATTCTCTACTCTTTCCTAAGCCCCTGGTAAAGACCTGGGGGAATGTAGTTCTTTCTATAGTAGAAACATTCTGTTTGTTATTTGATCTGCTCTGGGTCTGAGCTGCTGTGTGCTCATAACATCTGGGTGGGGTATTTGGGGTGAGAGTTGTGCCATGGGCAGTGGGATGATACTGGTTGCTGCTACTTAGGCCAACACAGGGTCACAAAGTTTTCATGCCACTTGGGGTTCCTTCAGGGAAACTTGTCTGACATACATGTTCAAACTTTCCTTCTTCAAACTCCCCAGTATTTCCTGGAACCCCTTGGTTCTCTTGTGCCTTGTCTTGGCACATACAGAGACATTGTGCCTTTGCTGAGGACTCTGCCAACATCCCAGCTCTACCTGGAATTTGGGTTCCACAGCCCTGCTGAGTCCTGCATGTCGTACCTCAAGCCTAGCTTTAGCAGAACCTTTATCTATGAAATGCATTACATTTTGTTAAAACATGTCACAAGGCTCAGGAATGAAAGGGTGCTGCTGCCGTGTGACTGCAGTCCATGCTCTGAACCCTTCGCATGCTCTCATCTCCTTGCTGTCAAATGTTTGTTGTACTGTGTGGTTAAGAGGGCAGCAAAACAAACCTTGCCTCGCCTCTCTGGAGCCAGTTGTGTGACAGTCAAGAGACTCAGCCAGTAGTCAATATAGCTGTGACTAACTCCTGCAATGACACAACCTTTCAAGATGAACATTGACCTTTATAGGCTTAAGTGCATTTCACCCAGTAAAATGTGGTCATGGCTATATTCCCAAATGATTTCTCTATGGATGGCAAGTAGCTGGAAGAAGTATCTACAGACAGAATTAGCAGTTTGAATAAACTGATGTATGCTCCAGCTATTGACTCTATTGAAAAGTTTCTGCAAGCATTGAATGAACGAAGGAGCAGGCTGCCAGGCTGCGCGGCTGTTGAAGAAAGTTTTCCTGATGCCGGAGGTCAGAATCTATTAGAATTTTATCCAGAAGTGAATTAATGTGTTGACAATGTGCTGCAGGGGTAAGGTCACGTGCAGTCACTAGATTTTTCTCAGGAACTTCTTTTGCTGCTCACACAGTTTTCAGGCTGAAATGTTGTACATGAAGAGAGCAGGATGAGAGACAACTCCAACTCCTTGACTGTTAGCCTTTTGGATAAACTTCAGATTTTAGCATGGGGGTGCCAGCCACACTGTCTAGGAGGGAAGTAGTCTGCATCTGCAGGCTAGTGGGCAGCCTGTGCCACAGCTTTGGGCTGTGCTGCATTAGTGAGGACTCTCAGCCCTGCAGGGAGTCTGTGTCCAGGCTGGCACCTCTGGGATACACGTGTTCACTGCCTCACAAGGATGCACTGGGGACATCTTCTGTGCAGGTATTCTTTTCCATAGGGCATGGAATGAGCAGCTGTAGATCACTTGCTGTGCAGTTGCCCTTCCTTGGAGGGTGTCTGTCATCAGTGTGCTGCCCAATACAGAGTGAGGCTGGTCTCTGCAGGGATCCTGGCCAGCCTCAGCCTTGGACATCTCCTGAGGATCAGGTTGGGGGCTCGCTGTGACCCATGCTCAGGCAAGGGCCAGGCAGAAGGAGAAAGTAAAACTCAAGAAAATATTTTCCCCTGGGGAGCTCCTGCAGGAACAAAAAGCCCAAAGCCTCTGTAACAGAGCCAAACATCAATGAAGGAAAAATCTAATTACCCCTTCTTGTGGGGTTTGCAGTACAGGAAATGTGGCCCTCTGGGACAGATGTAAATATAGGCATAATCTAATGCCATACTTGCCTGAACTCCCCGAATTCAGCATCTCCCTATTAAGCAGTCGGTTCTAGTGGGAGTTGTTGAGGAAGTCTAGTGGGAGGTGGTGTCTGCTTTTTCCACTCTCTCCCTACCAGTCTGTGTACAGTGCAGTAGGTGAAGGCCAGGGGCATTGTAAAATAATTGGCATGAGTTACTTCTCTTGATTCCTTTAGCTTTCCACATAATGTGCTGATGTCTGTAACCTCCTGGCTGTTTCTACTGCTATTGCTGAAAAGAAGTGTAAAAAGGGAGCCCTTCAGGTGCAGGAAACTGCCCTGAACAGTAGCCTATGTGTCTGTCCATGCTCCCTCCTGGCAGTGCTGCAGCCTATCTTCAGCAGAGATCTGCCTCAACTGGAGTGGATTTGAGAGCTTCAAGACTTGAGTCTCTTGCCAGTCCTAGGGATTTTTGCTTGTAATTTGTTGCTGAAATCTTGAGAGCTGACAGCTCTGGGTTTGCTTTCCAATCCTGCCTTTGTGAGGAGGTGGGGTGGTCCCAGGATGGTTAGTGCAGGTCCATGACCCAGTTTCCACAAGTGTGTAAGGTTTGTTGTTTCAAACCGCTGAGAGGTGCTTCAGTGTAGCCATGTGAGAAGAGATGTTGGAGTGCATCAGGCTAAGGGCCAAAGTCTTCAGCACCCGCGATCTCCACAACTTTTGCCACAGTGCAGTACACACGCAGTCACTTGGCAAAGGCTTGTCAGCAATGGAACCTGCCACTGAGAAGAAACTGCTTGAAGAACCCACATTGCTGACTATCCCAGCCAGAAGGCTGTGCCTTTAGGAAGTAGTGTGCTGCCTGAGGTGTGCCAAGAAGAGAACAGATAAGTCTCCCTTGCACGAAGGAAATGCAGGTGGTAGAAACCCAGAAGACAGAAGACTGGCTGCAGGGACAGCATTTAGCAGGCAAAGAACTACTTCAAGTGTCTTTTGTTGTGTTAATTGACGGCTACCCAAGCGTGTTTTCTCACCGTGCTTTCGTGCTTTCGAGGACTAATCTAGCCGGATGCAAAACATTCTCCTGTGAAGGAGCAGCTGTGTGTGCTAGCTGGGTTTGCTTGGCTTTCAGTCCCAGGGAAAGGGCAATCCGAGTGCTCAGCTGTTCCTAAAAAACTGCTGCTGAGGAAAACAAACTAACAGACACAGCGGGGATTTTGTAGCATACAATTGAAGAGCTGAGATCTCCTTCCCCAGCAGAGCTCAGCACCCGTGTGCTCCCACACAGCCTGCAGGCAGCGGGCTCTGTGCAGCGGCTGCGTTTGAGCCCAGCCCCAGGGAGCTGCCCTCCACCTTGGGCAGAGGCTGCAGGGCAGAGGGGCTGTGGCTCTAAGGGCAAAGAAGGGCAGAGTCCGGACAGGACTGGCAGAGTGTGTTACTGTGGAGATTTGGTTTACTGACCATAGAATTGGGACCGGGAATCAAGACGTCTTTTTCTGTAGGGTCTGTGCAGGTTGGACAATAACTCATCGCACCTTGGTCCATCCTAGAACACTGTTCTTGTTCCTGCAACAAGCAGTGGAACATCAGACTGCTGCTGATGGGAGAAGAGGGTAAAAAAGTAAGTGATGACCAGCTGTAAAGGCTGATTTCATTTACTGCTGAAAAACTGCCAGCCTGCCTTCACAGCCTTGAGTCCCCTGGGGAGCAGTAATGCCAGTTTATGCGGTTGGGTGAGTACCCACCAGCTTCTTCAGGCTGGAGCTCAGTTGCTCTGTCATGTTTGACAGAGGTAGAGCAGGAATGGGTGAGGTGATGTTACCCAGACCCCTGTTTTGGGAATCACCCAGCGGTGCAGGCAGCTCCCTGTGCTTAAATGAAGCTCTTGGTAGCAGACTGATAATATCAAACACTCAGTGCCCTGGCAGCACTTCTGAAAGCCAAACTCTGGAGTGAATGACAAAGTGTTTTTCCATTCCTTGGAAAGTACAAACTGCTTTTCTTTTTGCTGCCCCACCACTCACTGCATGTGGGGGATTTGTTTATGTTAGGCTGTGTAAGAAAAAAAAAAAAATTCTATATGTTATCTCAGAGCTGGGCAGATTAATCCAGAGGAAGATTTACTTGAGTGCAAATCAAAGGCTTAGTTTTGTTGGACAGTTCTTCAGTGTCTTGAATCTAAATCCATCATGCTGTCCATGCAAATATTTCAAAAGAATTTGGAAAGTTTGCTGTTCACTGCAGTTTGTAACCAGACTGGAAGTACCTTCAGCTCTGCTATCTTTTATCTAATTTATTTTTGTTATGTTTAGTGTTCAAGATCTATGAAGCCCTAAGGAAGGCTGTACAAATTAAAGGTACAATCCAAATCCAGGACATGCACTCCTAGTTCTGTGTAAACAGATTCTAAGCTGAGCCTATGCAACTGGTGTGCCCAGGACTTAATTAATCTCTCACTGCCCAGAAGCAGGACAATATTTCCATGTTTGCTACACTTGTCTAGTTTTTCCTAAATGTTCCGGGTAGGCATTATAGGACCCTTTGATTTAAAATGCATACGTATTCTTGTATTCCTTGCTTTGGGTGTTAATTTATTTCCTGCATTGTGTTCTCAGGTTGCTGTTGTCTCACCACCTACCTGGGGTGCTCTGCTGCCATGTCTGCATCAGGCACACTGGTAAACTCTCCTCCTGATCAACGATTTTTTCATGTGACTGATGGGAATGGCAGTGGGCTGCTGCTTGTTCTGACACCTTCTGTGCATGGAGGGCTTTAGAAGTGGGTAACGCTTTCATTCCCAGCTTCTGCCTTTAAAATAGGAGTGTACAGAGAATATGGGTCTCAGTATATTGATAGCTGGAGATGGACAGTCCAAGAAATGTTGACAAAGTTCTGAGATATAGCAGAATGATGTTGTGGGTCTGGGTTATTTAGAGAGTCGAGCAGGATCAGTTCTGGGTGTTGACAGGTAGTTTGTGGTTTGTGTATAGCAGCTTGGCTTCCTGGACTGATTCTTGTGTCCAGTGTGATCTGCAGGTATTCCTAGTGAGAAATTGAGTCCTGGCTCCTCTGTTGCAACCGCAGGGCAAGCTGGAGACTCTATCTGCTTTTTCCAGCAGTTGTGAGCACTTTTCAGTTGATCACATGTGAACAAGTAAAATGATTTTTTAAAAAGGTATAACCAAATAGATGTCAACTGCGGATGCAGCTCTTTAGTCTGAGTGAAAAAGAAAGCAGAGTGGTGCTGAGGCTGAGCTCCACATCTGGCTGTCAGGCTGCAGGAATGCTGAGTGCAAGGGGCTGGCCTAGAGGAGATGGGGAAGTCGGACTCTGAGCCAAAGGCACTGGGATCGCAGGGAAGGATGGAAAACCAGGTGCAGGAGCAAGAGTGGTGTTTCCATGGTGTGATTCCAGCAAAAGGGCAGAGAGCTTAGGAGATAAAAGGTTAATTAGCCAGAGTTTGGGGTGTTGTTTGGTATGTGTCTTGTGTTGGGAACTAGCATCTTTAATGAAGCCTCTTCCTTTGGGATTTAAATGCTGGGTTCAAATAGCAGTCAGGACAAGAAGTTTTGTTTCCCATGTCACATCAAACTGGAAATGGCAAGATATCCAAACAAATTGGCAGCTCATACTGTCAGGTGCAGAAGGCTGAGAACTGCCAGCCAAGTCTTTCCTGGGCTCTTCCTTTAATTTCTTCAAGTTGCTTGTGTGCATAAAGGTTCTGACTCAATCATTTCTGCTCTGGGCCCCTATGGACCAGCTTGTCTTCCTTTTGGCTTAGGGAGCACTGAAGCAGATCTCAAGTGAGAAGCCTTTTTGTCCAGCAGCCTTGAAGCAAACAGTTTTCTCCTGCATGTTTTGTGCAGCTGTGGGCCGCACAAAACATGCAGGAATATCATGCACACACCCAAATTTTTTAATTCTTTATTCTGTCCATAATTCTGGCTCAAGCACCATAACTGAGAGCTGGGTAGAGGATTGCATTTGCATTGCTGCCACAGATTTCTGTCTTGGTGCTGATGCTAATAAGGTTGCACTTCTGTATTGGCATGATACTCCAGTAATCAGTGCTTTTTTTTTGTGCAGATCTGTCCTGCTGAAGTGTATGACAATTCTCCTGATTGTGAGCAAGATGAAATCAGTTTGTTTCTGCTCAGATTACAATAGTTTTTGACAACTTTCTGGAAAGCATAGATGAATAAGAAACCTTTTCATAAGAAACTTAGATAAATGAGAATCCTCTGATATGAAAGCATTGCCCACTTTGCTGAAGATTTCTTGGAAGCAAGTTATCTCTGGACAAGAGGCATATCTGAGCTATTCAGTTTTTTTCACCAGCATTGTTGAACAGGGTGAAAATCTTGCCTATTCCAGAAGGAGCAGATTAGTTTGATTTTACCCGTAATTTGCTGTCAGGTCAGATATTGTTACTTAGGTAAAAACATGCCAATTGTTTTTTTAACTTTTCAGAGGTTTCTCCTTTTTCATGATATCTCTGAGTGAGAAGTTCAGAGCCTTGCATTCTGCTTTTCATGTTGTCTTCCAGATTCATTTTATCTCTGCTTAGATCTTGTTGGCATAGTTCTCTGTGCCCAAGTGTTAAGTTTTTTTTACCTGGACCAGATAAATCTTTTATTTTAGTGGACATCAGATAAAGACCAATTATTTCTATGATGTCTGCTTTGTTTGGAAAGGCACATCTATTCCAGTCTGATGTAAAATTCATTGCTCTCATGACTGACTCAGCCTTTTCTTGCCCAAGCTGTATCATCTATTTCTGAAGTAGGCTATAGAGATTCTGCTCCCCAGACGTCCTTGTACACGGTACTAGAAGGCTATTTGCACTTAAAATTGGATGACAATTCATGGTTGGCTAACATGAGCACGTGTCTGACATTGTAGCTGGCCCAGCTTTAAAACCAAATTCCCATTTGTAGCTGCCAAAATTTTAATAGGATATATAGTATTCCTGCTGGTGGCACAAAGGGGGCTCACATGGAGGGCTTGTTCTGTCTCCAGTCCTTGGGATTAGTAGCATTCATGGACATGTGTGAACATTTGCAGATCTAATGTGAGAAGCCAGACCGAGGATTTTATTAAATCTGTAATCTGTTGTCATTTGGCTGCCTATCTATGGCTGCAAAAAAGCAACCACACAATTTTTTTCAAAAAATTTACTTCCAGGCTAAGATCTATTTGAAGTAAAGTAGTTTTCCTGTGTAACATTTTTTTTGAGTTCTTGTAAAGATGTGCTTTGTGTATGGCCTAAGCCACTTGTATAAGCCCCAAGAAACAGTTACCATCCCAGGGCTGACCCACCTACAGTACTGGTTCCAGCCACCATGGGAATTTACTGACCTCTGCTTTCCTCCTTGTTTTTCAGCTGGTTTCCTACTCAACCTCTTCCTTGGTATACTCTTTCATTTCACTTTGGTCCAACTTTTGACTTTTGGTGTTAAGCACTGTCCAACACTTTTGAGTATATTACGTTTTTGAGGGAATTTTAGAACAAGTTTTTGAGGGAATTTTTGAACAAGTTATGGTGCCTTTATATTGCCTTTTGAATGCTCTGCTAACTTATTTGTTGTCCTAGTTAGTGCTTCATCCAATTCCCTGCCAGATGTTTTCTCAGACTTCATCCCCTAGGAGGTGCTCTGTGATAATTTCCCACTGTTGACAATTAATTGGCGACTGTCTTCTGTGTTTGTTCCTTAAATCCTTGTTTAAACTATAGCAGGACGATGTACTAGTTTTCTTTTTTGCCATAATGTAAAACTTGACAGCTGAGACACTCTCTGTGAAGGAGGATCTCTTCATCTAGTTCTTTTGTAAACAAAGCTTGGGAAGGAATGGAGTAAAATATAAGTTTTCTGGAAAGTGAGGAAGTTGCAGCCTAAACCTGCTAAAACAAAGGAATGCATAATACATTGCTTCAACTGTAAATCCCAGCAAATATCCTTTCAGAATTTGCTCTGGGATCAATGCTTGGCAGCAAATCATGGCTGAGGACAGGGCTATTTTTGGCCCAGTTAGGATTTCCCTTCATTTTGTAGCCAAGTGCAAAACCACCATCCAGCTGTATTGCTAGATATAGCACTGACCTTTTTACCTTATTGGACATGTTTGACTCTTAATTGAAATTACACTATAATTACACCTTATGTCCCAATGGACACTTGTCTGTCTCATGAAACCAGTACAACATATTGGAACAATCTGTTCTCAAGTGATACAGAGCAGACTCTGAGGAACCACTGTCTCTCATCTCTGCTGGTGGTGGTGGTGATTCCTCCAGGATGCCATGGCTAAAGCTGCTATCGAAGGAGGTGTTCACTTAGTTGTAAGAGGCTGTGGTGAGGTTGTGGCTGGTTTNAGGACTGGAATATTTGTCCTGGCTTTATTTCAATCCTGTAATATGAAAAGTACCAGCTCCACTGACCTCTCAATCACAGAATGGGTCAGGCTGGAAGGGGCCACAGTGGGTCATCTGGTCCAGCCTTCCTGCTCAACAGGGTCATCCCAGAACACATG